>JAQGCP010001259.1:0-12860 GCA_034699885.1 Acrobeloides thornei | reverse complement strand
GAGTTCATCAACTATACGTGGACGTGGCTTAGACGAACGATGTTTGTTCTTATTTTGTCTGCTCTTTTTCGAGAGTCGCAAAGGTGTACCAATCTTGACTTCCGGGTGGTTGGCTGTAGCCGATTTCAAAGCTGCCACAACCTCCAAAGCACCATTTAAAAAACTTTCCAAAACATCAAGCCTCTTTTTAACTTCCATCTAAACTTATAAATAAGTGGTTATTAAAACGAAAACATTGCTTTTGTACATACTTCCAGAATTCTTTTTTAAAATAAAGAAATTTATCGAAAAATTTGATCTTGCTTTTAAATCCAAAAAGAAAGTGTACAAAATGGAGATCAAGCAGTACATATTTTTACATCCACCAGCTAAGCTTCATGCTCGTGCTAATCTTTTTATGTGCTATTTTTTGTGTTGGACATTTCGGTGAAATTTTGACACCAACTTCTCATCCACAATGTGATTGCAAACCAGAAGAAAATTGCTTCCGGGTTAGCCTTTAAGATAATTTTTGTATAAGCTAAAATTAAAAATTTAAAAAAAAATATTTTCCCACTTTTTCAAAATAAATCAATATTTTAAAACACGACGCCCACTTTTGACACAACATCTATTATATAATAACGGAATTTCTCAACCAAAAACACAATCACAATATATATTATCTTGTAACAATATTTTTATATTATAGTGCCTTGCACTTCTAATTTTTTTAAAACTTACTGAACCCGCTTCCTTCTTTCTCTTAATAAGTAGCGCCTGGTGTTCGAATCAGTAAAAGTTTGCTCAAGGGGCGCTTTCTGTTGTTGTTCCTCGGCTATCTCACGGTCTTTTTCGGGGGTTAATTGGGGATGGTTATTAGTGACCCTGGGCTTATCCCCTTTTCGAAATTTAAGGGGCTCTACTTTATAAAATGGTTTTACCTTGTTTGCATGTACCGTAAATGGTCTTTTAACTGTTTCTTCCGGTGAAACTGCCACTAATGTTAAATTAGGAAGATTTATTTTTACAATTCGATATGGTCCCACCCACTTAGACCGAAATTTTGATGACTCATTTGGACCTAGTGCGTCTTTGTATAACAATACCAAGCCATGTATCTCAAAATCTCGCTCTTGCACCTTATTCGACTCATCATAAAACTCTTTCATAGTCCTCTGGGCTTCCAATATATGTTGCCGAACTAGAGTCCAAGTTTGTTCCAATCGTGTGGTCATCTCTCGTCGATATTGCATGATGTCGATTTCTTTAGAATTTGAAGGCATCAGTGTAAGATCGGCTGGAAGTGTCGCGTCAAACCCTCGGTTTACGAAAAATGGAGATTCTAATGTGGTTGAATTAATCAGACTATTATAGGCAAAAGTCACTAGCGGCAGCAATTTGGTCCATTCTGGAGAATCGGAACAAGTGGCTATCATGCTGGCTATTGTCGAATTGACTCTTTCAACTTGCCCGTTTGCCCAAGGCGAGTAAGGCGAAGTTGAAACATGTTCAAAGCCCATCATTTTCGACAGATGACTCCAGACCTCAGACATAAACTGCCGGCCCTGATCAGAACTCACCCTATGAGGCACACCATGTTGGCATATAACTCCTATTAGAAATGCTTCTGACACTGAACGCGCTGTTTGGTCAATCATGGGTGTGGTAACCAACATCTTACTAAATGAATCGACCGAAACAAGTATGTATTTGAAGCCTTCTGACTCTTTCAACGCGCCCAAAATGTCCGTGTGAACATGGACCCATGGGCGATACGCTGGAGGAATTGGATTTAACGGTTCTCGAATGGCACTTTTTGCCAGATTAGGCTTTCGAGCCTGACATTTTGGACATTGTTTAACCACCTGCGCAACATCTTCTTGTAATCCTTGCCAGTGAAATCGCTTTTTTATTAACCCGATTGTCTTTTGAACACCGGAATGCGCTGCCATCAAGGATGAGCAGTGATACTCGCGTATCACAGCCTCGCGGAGCGGATAGGGTAAAACCAGACGTAGGTCCTCCCCATCATCCTCAGCGCTAGCCTTAAAGTACAATAGACCTTTATCTACCAGATATGATTTTGCCAATTTTTTGATTTTATCCTTTTTACTATTTTCAGGCGGCCACATATTATATACAATTCCATCGTATAATTCCTTATACTCCTGAACCAATTTCTGCTCTTCCCGAACTCTATTCAACGAAAAAACTGGGTGAGTTTCAAGCTCTGGTCAACTGTACCAACGATGTCTACACTTTCTTCCGATTCCACTAGCAAGCCTTCTTCAATCCCCCACTCATTGGATGCTTCCTTTTCAAATTCTTTTTCCCAGCTAAACCATGACTTCTCATCATAACTCAAATCTACCCAATCCTCATAGTGTCTCAAGTAGCTGACCGAAATGGGCTCATGACTCTCCAAGTACCAACTCATATAGTCCATGAAGTTATTGTTGCAACCTTTACGATATTGGATATCCAGGTCATAAGACTGCAATATGAGTTGGTACTTAGCAAGTCGACCCGTTAAGTCTTTTCGGGTAAATAAGGATTTTAGTGCAATGTTGTCAGTTCGCACTATGGAGCGACCAGCACCCTCAAGATAAGGCCGAAATGTCGTGACACCATACACCACCGCTAGCCCTTCTAGATCAGTAGCGGGATAGCGGGCCTCATTTTTATTGCAAGCTCTGGACGCTCAACAAATAAGATGTACTTCCCCTTTCTCATTTTCCTGTAGCAAGCATGCGGCGATGGCAATGCTACTGGCATCAGTCTCTATTAGGAATGGACGACCAAAAATTGGTGGGGCAAGAACTGGTGCCGACGACAACAAAACCTTGAGGGTATCCAAAGCCTTCTGGTGGTTAGGGAGCCATTTTCCAAACTGTTCATTTTTTGTTAGACTAACAATAGGAGAGATTATACCTGCAAAGCCGACAATGAACTTGCGATGATAACTTAGTGCACCAATGAGGCTCCTCAGCTCAGTTAAAGTTTTGGGTGGTTTGAAATTTTGAATTGCTGCTAGATTTTTTGAATCTGGCTGGATACCTTTTTTTGAAACAATGAACCCTAAGTATTTTATTTGGGAGCGCCCAAAAACGCACTTATCAGGCCTCAGCTTTAAACCAAACTTGATCAACACTTCTAGCAGTCTTTCCAAACTTTCCAGATGCTCTGCTTCTGACGTGCTGTATACCACCAGATCATCGATATACAC
The DNA here is from genome assembly GCA_034699885.1 of Acrobeloides thornei. Lineage (NCBI taxonomy): Eukaryota > Metazoa > Nematoda > Chromadorea > Rhabditida > Cephalobidae > Acrobeloides > Acrobeloides thornei. Next base: position 9,652 of record JAQGCP010001259.1, on the reverse strand, counting down.
AAGCATGTTGTTTGGTAAGTCTTTTTTCATACTCTCCATAGCTCTTTGGAAGTAGGCTGGACCATTGGCAATGCCATAAGGCATCCGTCTGAATGCAAAAGTGCCCCCGTGGTGGCACACAAAGGCCGTTCTTTCAATATGGGGGGCGTAAACTGGTAGTTGATGGAACCCACTCATCATATCCATGGTAGAATAGATGGAGCAGCCAGCTATGCTATCATGGATATCCTGGATAAGCGGCAGATAGTATGCTTGCCGTTGAGTTATCGCGTTTAGTGCCCGGTAATCTACAGCGAAGCGCCATGACTTCCCATCACTTTTTCTAACAAGGCAGATGGGGCTAGCAAAAGGGGAAGTACTATGCTCTATAATTCCTTGATTTAACATCAAGTTTATCTGTTTTTGTACTTCGCCTTTTGCAGCTGGCGGTTCCCTGTAGGGTCTCTTTTGGAAAGGGACCGCACCCGGCACTAAATCTATGCGACATTCAACAGGACCACGATACTTTCCGATGACGCCATCTGCACCAACAAACGCATCACTATATCGGTCTACCAGCTCTTTTAGCTTTCTCTGTGACCCAAGGCTCAAACAAGACTGGCTGAAATCAATCTTATTTGATATTTTAAATTTTGAGCCTTGAGGCCATTCGGGCAGCAGATCCTCGACACGAGCTTCTGCCGATACATAATCATAATCAAGTTCTTCCTCCTGTTCAGCAACCGTATTAACTCTATCAACTCCTGCTCCAATATACTCAACTACTACTATTACGGTGCCACTAGGGATAGTCACTTGACTATTACCCAAATTAGCCACTCTCAAGGGGACCCTTTTTGATTCTCCAGGCCGACTAATAGAAGCGCCAGTTATCACAAATTCGAAATCGTTTTCCGGATTTTCGTATGCAGCAACCTCCCAGTGACCCGGGAGACTTACATCCAAAACTCCAAACAGAAAATTATCAGTCCGAGGCTCGAGTGTTATGTCTTCTGGAAGTTTTGTTTCATAAGAAGCCACCGTGTCTGCAATCACCCCCGCTGTGAGTATTGGGAGTTCCGTTCTACCTATTTGTACTTCATTAGGTGTTAGCCTAACTTCAAATCCGGCTCTCGCAAGCAAGGTAATGAAGTCGAAACCAAGGAGAAGTGGACATGGACAAGATTCGTCAGCTGAAACCAGGACCATTGCCCTTATGTTAGCTTGACCAATCTGTATTACCACGTCAATTTCCCCTAAGAACGAAATCAAAGAACCATTTGCAGTTCTAGCCCTAATCGAACGAGTTAGCTGGTTAATTTCGGCCCCAATCTCCACAGCGGTCGATTGCCGACAGTATGATATTCCGCTTCCAGAATCTAACAACGACACCACGGGTCGATTATTTAAGAAAGATCGAACAAAAGGTAACCGATTACTTCTGTCGCCTATACTATTTGTGCATTTTTCATTTTTAGGCAGCAAAGAGTTTACTCTAATTTCTATTAACTCAACATCTTTTGGTATAAAATTTTTTCCAAACGGTTCAGACTCGGAGAGTAACGCATTGATACCCTTCTCACTATCATTTTTTGCACAGCACCTACAGCACATGCAACAAAAATTTAAACAAAGTTTTATCTCGGCTCGATACATTATTGAAAGGCCCAAAAATGATAAAATAATAAGGGTAACGGCTGCAGCAACGGCTATCTTAAACCAATCTAAAAAGAAATCTTTTATGTCCTGCCATACATCACCCCAGTTACTCCATGAGATCCCATTCTCCACTAGGACATCCCTGGTACCATTTTTGACACCTCCTACTAATACTCGCTCGGTATCACGAATTGCCTCATTCAAACTTTTGATCCAAGTTTGATTCGGAAACCATGACTCGAGCGATTTCATACCGATTCGGAAAAATATGTACCGGCGAGGTCGTTCAAGAAATCCTTCAAACTCCCTCTTTATCGCAAGCACTTCCCCTTCCGGAACATCCTCGGATAGTACCTGAGAAATAGACTTCACTGTATCCTTGTCTACTGGAACTTCGATCAGGAACGGCATATCCCCCACACCCCCTCCATGTTCGAGTGGTTTTTCCAACGAATATGGAGTGGTTTGTTGGACTTCCGTCTCACTAGAGTCCAGATTTTCAATTGGAGTCCAAGACTTAGTCACTTCAACAACTGTCGCTGCCACCGACAATGTTGGAGTAGTCATGTCCCCTCCAAGTAAAAATCTAGTGCTCGCCTGTCCTCTAGCAGTTCCAGTGTCATACTTTACAGTGCTATGTCCTATCCGGCCATTCCGTGGCGATTTCTCCATATTTTCCGAATAGCTAGTACTGCCAAAACTAGTCCAAGCCTGAATAGTCTCGGTGGTCGACTCAATTTTAGGCCTTAATGTGGACTTACTAGTCTCGACTATTACCACACTGGTAGTAGGCTCTATATGGTTGGATGTAGACAGGACTATAGACTTTATAGTGGACGCAATCATTATTGGAGTTGTAGACGCAACAGTGCGCTTGTTGATCGACTCGGTAATACCCTTGTTGGTCAAAGCGGATGTAACGTTTGGTTCAAGTTTTAGGGTAGGGTTTTGTGTGGTTGTGGCTTGAGTAATTTTTATATCATAAGCCTGGCATTCCTTGTCACAAATCGGTGGCCCAGCGGGCTCATTGGCTCGCTTGAATCTATATCCTAGGGGCTCTGTCAGATTTTGTCGAGTCAACTGGAAACCTGGACTCCGTGATGGTAAGTTACTGCTTGTTTTCCAGTTGTCCTCCTTCAAAGGGGTTCCAGAGACCAGGATTATCATGGTTGCAAAGGCCATGATTTGTATCAGGTGAATCGCAGCCGTCCCAAAGCTGGGTACTACTCGGCTTTGCGGAGGTTGATTCACTCGATACTGCTCCCGGCCTCTAGGACCTCCTGTAAACCTGTTGCCCCTAAAGCCTCGAGGATACTGGTGACGCTGATATTCGTTGCCAGCGCTTGAGCTCCGAGCCGGAGCCGAATCGCTTCTATCATACCAGCGTCGACCACCAGTTCCCCTGCCTCTCGGTTGATATCTATTCGGATTCCAGGGCCTCCGATTTTGTGTGCCAGTTTCATTCCGAACGAAGTTTACAGTTGTTGCTTTGACCTCCCTTTCAATATCGAGTAATTTATCCTGGACCTTCTTTGTAACCTCGAGCAGCTGCTGCACGTCCCTCTTATCTGAGGTACTGGCGTTCATCATGGAGAGTATGTTCTCCTCCTTTTGAGCCGCCTTTACTGCCTCATCAAGTGACGTCAAGGTAGGACCGCGCAGCACTTGCATCCGAAGTTCTGGTTTAAGCCCTCTCACAAAGTTTTCAACCTCTAAAGATTTTCGTTGCTCCTTTGTGAATCCCGGATCAGGGTATCCCTTCTGCACGGCGTTTTTGATAGCCACTCCAAACTCCAAAACGGTTTCGCTTTGTAGTTGTGACCGGTTCATCAACGCCAGCCGTGATCTGAAGGCTATATCCTGATCCTCGAGCTTGCTGACCATGCCCTCCGTTAGCAAATCGAGGCTCTCTCGGGTCGTCTTGTCTAGGCTCTCATAGGCGGAAAGGCCCTCTCCGTCTAAAAACATAGGAAAGTGCCTAACCATTTCCGCCTTTGTCCAGCCATTGGCATTTGACATCCGTGAGTACTGAGCAAAGAAGGTCCGGATATCCCGGGGGTCGTTTCGACCTGTAAATTTCTTAAGGTCATAGTTACTCCTACCTGCAACCCGTATCCGTAATTTTTCAACATTGTCCAAGACCTCGTCTAACTTTTTATCTAGCCCATCATCTGTACTAGCTCGGCTAGATTCCTCCATTTTTCTTTCTAACTTTTCAAACCGTTCACCTTTAATATCCGAATATTTTTGAGCGAAGGCTTCCCTTCGATTTTCTGAAATGGGAATAGATTTTTCACTTTTCGAATTTCCACTATGAATATCAGGGTTGGTAGCAGGATCAATCAGGGGGCCCGACCACCCCGATGAACTCGCAAACTTGCGCAAAGACTCTATTGTTAAATGACACTATCAACAATCAATCTTATTGAAAAGTATGTAAATTAAAAGAAGAAGATGGCTAACATTAGTTTCGCTATCTTCACAAACTGAATTCAGGCATCATAAACTCAAGGTTATATAGAACGAGTTGGACTTTTTGAGCTTTCATCTGGGGCGTCTCTAATTAGGTTTACTTATATATATTTTTTTTTTGCAATCACAAGGTCTTATAATTACCTGAGATGGGACTATGATCACATTATTAGTGACTAAACTCTTGTTTGAGACTGAACTATATACTACCTATTGCTGTTGCTTAGAAATATTATCGTGACGAACTGGGGTACAGTTCGACAAATCGGTCGGAGCTTGGGCTACCCTCAGACCAAAGAACGGAAAAGAACGGGATTTGGCAACCCGCTAGTCACCTTGTCTCGAGAGACAATAAGAGCAATGACAAAATTTTCGGAAGCTATGGATCCACTAAAGCCAAACGTATATTTTAGGTAGCTAAATTTCAATTTTTTTTTTGATACAGTCGACTGTGATTAAAATAGATTAAAATAAGCCAATTGATCCAACTATTTGTAAGCGCTTAATTAGTAACAATATATTAACCGGTTAAATTTTTTACAATAGCTCCATTAGCAGCATAGTTCTAGTCCCAGCAGAATTTTTATCATCAAACAAAACAAAAAAATTAAGTTTAATATAACAACCATAATTAGGATGGAATGGGGGTCCAACGGTTTGGGGCCGTTGGCCCCGGCCCGCTCGTTCCCTCTTTTAATAAGACTTAGGTCGATGCACCAGATGTGGCGTGAGGGTTTTATTAACACTGAACATGGATACATATTATACGCATCGAATAGACATAACCATAGCAACGCTTTCACCACATCTCCCCCCTCCTTTGTGTATGGCCTCCATACACCTAGGTTGGGAAAAAATATGTAAAAACGAAGCTATGTATCAAATTTATTTTCAATTATTCTTTTGTTTCTTCAACTGTAAAGCTGCTTCTTTCTTCATCCTGTTCTCCTTTCAAAACGCTCATTATTTCTGCTATCGCAAGATCAGCTTCCGGTGTGCTCTTTGCCTTTTGTAGTTCTTCTTGTATTACCACTTTGAGTTCATCAACTATACGTGGACGTGGCTTAGACGAACGATGTTTGTTCTTATTTTGTCTGCTCTTTTTCGAGAGTCTCAAAGGTGTACCAATCTTGACTTCCAGGTGGTTGGCTGTAGCCGATTTCAAAGCTGCCACAACCTCCAAAGCACCAGTTATTGCTAACGGAAAAATTGCGGTTGAAAGAGTTGATGCAGTTGAAAGAACAAGTTCTCATTAATCGATGACTACGTCGTACTTTTGATACTACAAATATAGCAGTAAAATATAACACAGAATAAAAAACGCAAAATTTATTTTGCGTTAAATAGTTTGCGTTTTATCAAAAATAATACGTCTTGACGCAAACATGAGCACATAACCACGCCCATATAAAGCATTGATTTTTTATATACAAATTTCTAGGGCCATGGATCTTACTAGTATTCTACCCAAAAAACATGGACACACTATTCAACCGTTCAATACAAGTCATGCCACCTATGAAAGATGTTATCCGTCTCGAGCCTTCCACTTCTGGGTGTGATTTTTCTACGTGTGGTACTGTTGTTGGATGGAGCATAACGTTACAGGAAGGGTTCGCAGCTCTGGCTATCCCCACATCTATCGTTGTCATTTATGCTATGTATCTTAGACGTACGAAGTATTTGATGACCCAAACTACAATGTCTCAGACTACAATGAATTTAAATCGAATGCTTATGAGAGCGTTGACTATACACATATGTATTATTTGCGTATTTTTAGTTATACCTGCTTGTGCACTCTATGCTATTGCGTTATTTGGAAATGAAAAATATAATATACTATTGGAAGTTATGATTGTTGTGTTCACATGTCACTCATTAGTGGATATACCGGCTATGTTATTTTTTATTAAGCCTTATAGAAAGTTCATGGCTGGGATTTTCGGGTATGCGCTTCAAAAAGTTGGATTGGATAAGTTTCTAAAGAATGATCAAGTCGTGATAGTTCAACAAGTACAGAGTATGACGGTAAATTCTAGTCAAAATAGAGCATAGAATTGTATAATTAAAATTTCTTTTTAAATAAAAATTGTCGTTAAGTTTTACATTGCACACAGGAATCTTGAAAAAATATGCTCATCCAAGCAAAAGACTGCAAAAACACAAGACCCCCACACACAGTTCCCAAATTAGTGCCCCTCTTTCCATGTATGTCCATCCCCTATTTTGCTCTGCTTTACATATTTCAAAATTTATTAACAATTTATTACTTATTACAAATTTTTAAACATAGCACCATAAAAATATGTATAAGTTCTTTAAAAACTATATTATACAAATGCAAAATCTGGAATTTTGCCATTCTTCAAATCGATAAGTTTATAATCATCTTTACTAAGAAGATTTCGTCGGAGATGAGTGGCAAAATTGAGCAAATTTAAAGTTTCTTGTTGTTCAGGCTCTCTGGCTTCTTCAACACTTTGGTCCGGGACCAAAGTTTCGGAATCGGATGGGTTTGAGTTGAGCTAAAAAATTAGTCAAAAGCTGAGTGGCAAAAAATTATGGGTTGACACCACTCATCAAAATCGGTTGGACACTTTTGGGTTCTTTGTTAGGCTTAGACTTAGACCTATTTTTAAGATTATTCTTATTCTTACAAGGAAAGGGACGGTACTTGATGGTCATAGATTTTTCTGAATCACGTTAAAAACGTACTAGGGGCTATATTAATACGATTAAAGTAGGCCAGAAGTCGCAATTCGCTCATTGAAGCAAAAAAATGACTCCAAAAATATTATAAAACTATATCTTGAGTTATTTGCGCAAGGTTGCCTACGTAGCCGAGTGGATAAAAAGTTAGCTCTATGTCCACAAAGCCTGAGGTTCGAATTCCACCGTGAGCAATACTTTTTTGCATCTGGAATTAGACAATATATATTTTTTGAGTTTTTGGAGTCAAAAAATATTGTCCAATTCCAAATGCAAAAAGTATTGCTCACGGTGGGATTCGAACCTGAGGCTTTGTGGACATAGAGCTAACTTTTTATCCACTCGGCTACATAGGCAACCTTGCGCAAATAACTCAAGATATAGTTTTATAATATTTTTTGAGTTTTTGCAGTCATTTTTTTCGCTTCAATGAGCGAATTGCGACTTCTCGCCTACTTTAATTGTATTAATATATCCCCTAGTACGTTTTTAACGTGATCCGGAAAAATCTATGACCATCAAGTACCGTCCGTAGGGATTCGAAATGTATAGTGGGCTGAGAAGTATGGATTTTAAGTTACTTTGAAAAATTCTTTAACACATTTTCCAGCATTGCAAGATCCATCCAAACATGGTCCATCCCCTAAAATTAAGGGGTTTTATACAAATTTTAATTTAAATAAATTACGGTCATCGAGTTCTTGACATAGGCCACCTGGCACAATTTTTACCGCACAGCGGGCTTCTCTTCGGTTACGGTCACAGAAAAGATAGCTAAGATAAAAAATATGAGAATATTTTGATATATTTCATACTTTGATCCACAATCTGGGTTTTCATGAGAGCATGTGGGTCTTGGAGCATAAGTAAAAGTGGTGTCGATGTCATTATCAACAAGTCCAGGGAGATGACAAACTGGCTAAAAAACGGCAAATTTAAATTTTTTGTTTTTTTTAGGTAAACTCTTACATCCTTTTGCTGCCGCCACAACTCCCAGATAACATCCACAAAACAGTGGTGCATGAAAAATATCGGGTCATTTGTAGCCGTAGGCAAGTCTTCCATATCACCTCCAACATAGTGATGCGGATCTCCATGCATAATCTCCAAAAATTCCAGCTGTTGTGCACAATGGAATTTTTTCTAAAAAATTATTTTTCGTAAAAATAACGTCACCATCGTATCCAGCATAGTCGAAAACCTTTAAACGACACCCATCAATTCATATTTTTGAACTTGGCACATAACTCACTATCCACTTGACTATGAGTATAGTTTAATGGCCCGGGTTCGATCCCCGTATATGGCAATATGGGTGTCATGTAGAGCTTTCCGAGGGTGATGAACGCGATTTAAAAAAATCAGTTTTCCTGTAGAGGTAGTGTAGCTAGGAATGGATAGAATAGGCTTAGGTTTAGGCATAGGCTTGGGCTTGGGCTTAGGCTTGGGCTTAGGCTTAGACTTATGCTTAGGCTTGGGCTTGGGCTTAGGCTTAGGCTTGGGCTTGGGCTTAGGCTTAGGCTTAGACTTATGCTTAGGCTTAGTCTTATGCTTATCTTAGGCTTAGGCTTAGGGTTACACTTAAGCTTACATTTAGGCTTAGGCTTAGATATAGGCTTAGGCTAATTTTTTACCTTAATATACATCATCGAAATTTTATTCATCACATTAACTTGTGTCTCTCCAAGAACAAACTTCAAGTCATTTTCATGAATTAAAGCACCTCCAAATTTAGCGCTTCGATGAAGTGGTTTACCCTAAATTAGGAAAAATTACATTTTTCAACAAAAAATTTAAATTACTGATAACGTGATCCAATGTGCACCAGGACCACTGATAACAGTGCCATTTTCATCAATTCTGCCAATAAAGTCGTCGGTCCACATTATGGAGTCTCGAGAATTTGGAAGATTTTGATCGAGAGTAGAATCCCAATAGGGGATGGCTAGATCGGGATCGAGTTTTCGAAGTTCGATTTCGAATCTAAAATGAGGAGGAAGTTAAATTACTACAGGGTGACAAAAAATGGTAATTTTTGCGATTTTTTCAAGTTTTTTAATTTTCACCAAAATAATCCTATAGGGGTTTTCTTGCCATTTTTGGGGTCCCTATAAATATAGTCATAGTTTTTTACCTCTTCAAGTATCCCCTATGCCACGGCCAAAAATTCGGACCCGTATGAGCCAAATTTCCCTGTGCTATATGCAAGTGCAGCGCCGAGAGTTCATCAAACAACCCATTTTCCATCAACTTTTTCACAGCTCCATGATATTGATTTCTTTCTACATCCGTCAACATTCTATATTCCTTCCTAATAGCAGTTTTTAAAGGCTGGCCATTGGGCAAAATACAAGTATTCGTGGTATTATCCACTTCTCCATCAAAATAGGGACAGAGACAAGTGAGGTTTTTGCACATCCATGCATCGCTGGTGTAGTTTCCTTTGAGCTCTTTGGTGATGGTATAGTTTCCTTCTTCGGTGTTCCCCATTTGGGGGTTTACGTCCCAACCAGGAGAAGAAACTTGATGAGAAGCATCAGGTTGGATATTTTGTGGATTCTGTGGAGGAGGAGCCATAGGGTGATCTCCGTTCATGCCTAAAATTTAATTATCCAAAAAATAGTTAATTTTAAAATTCTTGTGCACAACATTTGGCATTTTTAGAGGTTGCGCATTGAGATCTTTATACTCACCTTCATACATGAACAATGAGGGGAAGGGACAAGCTACCTCGGGCTATATGTTGTCGACCAAAAAAAAAGGTCGCCATCTAATTTTTTGGCTCGGCTATATAGCTTTGAGACTTGGAACTCCGAGGCTATATGAATCT
>JAQGCP010001258.1:0-12867 GCA_034699885.1 Acrobeloides thornei | reverse complement strand
GTCCTGAAACTTGTAAAATGTCCGGACGCAAATGCACGGGACTCAAATGTCCGGGGCGGATGTTTCCGGACGCAAATAGTCGGACGCAAATGTCCGAACGTAAATGTCCAGGACGCAAATGTCCGGAGCGGATATTTCCGGACGCAAATAGTCGGACGCAAATGTCCGGGACTGATATTCCGAACGCAAGTGACCCCTCGGCCATAATACAATTTGTTGATTGGTTTTCCAGTTAACACTTTGAATCTCAATCAAAACCAACAAGCCAATGTAAGAAATAGCACAAAATTCTTACGTGTATAACAAAACTCAGCGAGAATGCTAGGAAAACCAGCAAAGAAAATATAAACAGCTTTGTTTCGCCATCTTTTGTATTGGTGCCAGCTTTTCTCGCATCTTTCGATTTTCGACGCGAAAATAAACTTATTATCATCCAAGAGTTTAATGCAAGTCCAGAAAACCCAGCAATAAACGTAAATGACGTAACAAACCAACTGTTTTGGATCTAAACTTTTGTAACTTTTTTGTGAAGTTGAACGTTCAATTTTTTACGTTAAACACAGTGTTTGCGTCCAATCGATAGCCATATAAAGGCGGATCGTAGTCATCTCTTGGGATGCAATAACAACCGGCGACTATTATATGCCAAGTGAATGGACACGGGATCAATAAAATTATAGCGATTGAAATTGGGAATAGCCGGTGCCAAATCTATGAAAATTTTTATTTATACAGGGTTCAAAAGTTCGTGGGCACTTTAAAAATACGTTTTTATATAAAGTTTAACACCATAAAACGTCTTGAAAATTAACCAAGATGTCTACCGGGAAGTTCTCCACGATCACTTGTTGTCGTGGGCCGGAGAACACTTCTGCGATCGTCCTTGGGTTTTGCTTCAAGACTCATCGCCAAATCATAAGGCCCGAGGCATGCAACGATGGCTCTGAGACAGCGATGTGGATTTCATAACGAAGAATGAATGGCCATCTTCTATCCAGAATTCAATGACTTGGATTACTCCATTTGGAGCATTTGGAAAGCTAAAGCCTCTGCTAAAGCTGAAATGTAACAGTTATGCTGTTACTATTTATGTTGTTTAACAAGATGAATTACCCAAAAATTGTTTATTAAGCATAATCATCGGAAGTACTAGCCGATAAATTGGCGATTTTTGGCGAAGCACAGAGCTGAAATGGCCTAGAGCTGATCGCTTTAGGCAGGTGTTTTTATTGGATCTCGCTTCTCTAACGTCTAGCAAGAAATATAACAATTGGAAGGATTAACCGGTAACAGGAAGCCAAAATCTGTGCTAAAGCTCACAAAATAGTGAAATCGTTGTAATGCACTCTTATTAAGGCTTGGGAAGAAATCCCACTGAAAACGTTGAGAAAAGTCATTGATGAATTCTCGAAGCGACTAAACGCGTGAATTGAAGCTTAGGGAAGATATTTTGAATCAGTTTCGTTGTTACTTCGTTGTGTTTTGTTGGTTGTTATAAATTATAAAAGTGCCCATGAACTTTTGAATCACCCTGTACATTTATAGATTCGTTTTTGCATACTTGTTTGTTAGCAAGAGGCCAAGTAATAGCAGTGAATCGGTTTAAAGTTATGAAAATGTAAGTGGCCATCTCAGCATATATAACATAATACGTTGACCAAACAATAACTGTTGGCACAAAACCACTAAACTTTTTATTTAGTTAAGGCCCAATTTTGCCGAACCGTCAACACGAGCTATTGCGGTTCTGTGAATGACCGTTGCGGTCTAAAGCGGATAGTCGTGGAATAAGTTATTCATGTAACCACTTGGTTTATTCTTGGAACTGGTCCAATCTCAAAGACGGGTCGAAAAACCCAGAAAAACATTTGCGGAACGCCATTTGCTTATCGATACTTATGGAACGGCATTAGCGGACCGACATTTGTGGAAATTTTTTGTGGTTTTTAAAAAAGAGATTCTCAAATAATTATTTGCAATTTTAGCAAACAAAGTGGTCAAGTTGTTTGTTATTAAGCAACGAGTACATTAAGAAAAAACTCAGATCAAAATGTAATTACGAAACTTAAAACTTAAGCAAAAATGTTTAAAATAAGCACAAAATGGGAACCCTGTTTGGGGGAAGTTTCTCCCTCCTTTGCGCCGCTGAAGTGTCCCCTTTGGTACCGCCACTGATCTCGGATTCCGTTTATAAGAAATGCAATAACCTTGATGGAATCAATTTATAAAACCAATAAAACCATGAAGCAGTGCTCACTCTACTAATGAAATACTCCATAATCCATTTATACATATCCTAAACATACAGAAAAACTTTTATTCACTTTTTACTTATAACATTCTTCTTACGAGTATGCCATTTACGACAAAAAGCTTATAAAATGGACTACCAAACTGCTTTTTACGAAACTTTAATACAAGCATAAAAATAATACTACCATAAAGAATTAGTGAAGGCACTGCATATAATAAAATTATGGCGGCTTCAAAGTTTGAGGTCATCAGAATTTCCTTGTCTTCAACTAATTTTTATAAGTAAAAGGAAAAATTGCTACTATGCCGAATACCTAAGTAATACCCAAGGAATGTTTGATTCAAATTTGTTGTTTGCAACACAAATATTAGTCTGTTAAAATCTCAAGTAAAGTACATCACAGAAAGCGCTTCACTGGCTATGATTTTAGGAAGAGATATGTTTCTTGAAGCGAAAAGTTTTTATATTAACGCGCATGTTTGATTAAAAAAATTAATGTTTGATTAAAATTTTTTGTTTGCACCACACATATTAGTCTGTTAAAATTCCAAGTAAAGCATCCCACAGAAAACGCTTCACTGACTCTGATTTAAGGAAGAGATATGTTTCTTGAAGCGAAAACTTTTTATTATTATAGCTTGTTTCACCGAGAGAGGAAAAAAAGTCTGGGGAGCATAGCATAATGGCTAAAGCTCTCGCTTTGCTCTCCGATGAGTAGCGTTCGATCATGAGGTCAAAATCAGAAATATCATATATATAGGGGCGCAAATGTCGGGGCCCAATTATTAGTGTGCATATGTCGGGGACAATTATTAGCGCGCATATATAGGGGCGCAAATGTCGGGGTGCAAATATCGGGGCGCAAATGTGAAAGTGCAGATATCAGGTGCGTTAATATGAGAGCGCAAAAGTCCCTCACCCTTTTTTAGCCGTTTTTATTGAAATCTTTATTGCATGTATGAATCGTATAAAATTTTGTATAGATATAAAAATATTTTTGTATAAAAATTTTGTATAGACCAACTTTGTATAGCAAAAAAATTCATAAAAAATGAGATTAAAATTTTTTTCATGACGATGAGATTAAAATTCTCCACGACGATATGCACAATACAACGAATGTTGGACCACAGTACCATCTAAAAATTTTGAAGTTATTAGAAAAAAAATGACTTTATTTTTTAAATTTTTACCACTTTGTGAGGTGCAATAACAAGTTGGAACGGTAATTGTGTTATGTATGGGTGCTAAAAAATTTCTAAAATTAAACATATTTTGAAAATTAATTTTATACTAACTTTCTGCTTCGTATCCTTCACCTTCCATGACCAACCAAAATGTTTCCATGACACCTTTTCCCTAAAATTGATGGTAAATATTCAACAAAATGATCTTATTTTCTAGATCTACCTTAATAATAATATCGCCACGACTTTCCGTATTATACCCTCCAATAATATGGGTCAAATATTGATTGGTCTCCGGTGAAATATGAATTTTTCCGGCTAAAATTATAATTTTTTAAATTTCAAATTTTTCACAAAAAATTACGTTTCCCACTGCTCTCCATTCTGGAGGCGGTATTCACAGTATCACCAAAAAGACAATATCTAGGCATGGTAAGCCCCACAACGCCGGCGACACATGGGTCTAGAAATTTTGGAACTAGTATCGATTAAATGACCCAATGAATGTAAAATTTTTCGAAAAAAATTTTTTCATCATCTAGAATTGACTCCTCTAGAGGTAATTTTATGCAAGTAATCCGAATTTCAAAAAGCCACCTCGTTTCCCGATAGCCCTTTCTTGACCCCATACTTACTGGTTGTGTTAAAACTGTAACTGTTGTTGATGTTTTAAAATTAGTAGATGTTGTTGAAGTTATAGAGGTCGTGAAATTTTGAGCCCAAACGTGATAAATAGATAGGAATGCAAAAATTCGAAGTGTTAGGGACCACATGGTCCTAAATTTGAGATATTTCGAATAAAAACAACCTTCACAATATCCTCGAAACTAATTTAGAATTCTCGAAAGCGACCAACGAGTTTAACTTTATAATTTTATAATATAGAAATGAAGTCATAACTTGTCCTCTAAGACTTCCTATTCTATAAGAAGCCCGCGTTTTTTACAGTATGTATAAATTCGAAGCCTTTGATGAAAGTTTTAATCCAACACTTGAGATGTATTTGTGAAGTTTTGAAACCGAGGTGGGGTCAAAATTCGTGCTCTCAAAGAGAAAAAATTTTTTCAAAAATTTTTAAAATTCAAAAAAATTGTTTTAATTTATTTTCTTCGACTCTAATAGTGTTTTCGGCCATGGAGAACACGAATCCGAGCGATTTGAGCCATTTTGGAGTGATTTGGACCGAGTTTCGAGGGTTTTACCCCCTCCTAAAGTCGCCCCATTACAGAAAACGGAATCTGGGTCACAGACGTTTCGGGATGGTGTGGGAGATTGACTCGGGCTATATCGCTGTAACTCTAATCGATTGTGTATTAGGGGCACAATTAAATTTTACAAGTGGAATTAGGGGTGGGCGATTTTGGGGGTCTGAAAAAAACTTGAAAAACGGGGTTTTTTAGGGGTCAAAATGGGGTGCCCCGCGAGGAGGGGTGTACAAATTTTGCTATTTCGACACGAAAACAAATTTTCTCGCGTATACAAGGGGTTTTTTCTATCGGGTAATCGATTGGCGGTGGTTTTGAGTCATGAAAAATTTTTTTTAGGGGGTACCCCCAGATTTTTGGGGGTTTTTTTCAAAAATTTTGAAAAAATTTTTAGATTTTCGTTTTTTCGATTTTTATGGGGTTTTTCTATACGGAGAATACGAATCTGAGCGATTTGAGCCATTTCCGATTGATTTTGACCGAGTTTCGGGGGTTTTACCCCCTCTGGACAGCAGGATACGAAAATGGAGGGGTACCCCCAAATTCAAAGTACCATAGAAAATTATTTACTCGGTCTTTATCCTCCAAACTCTACTCGATTGTGCCCCAGATATTCCTCTAACGACTGCTTTTTAAATTAAATGGAAATACTCTATGGTTCCCGAGAAAAACTTGAAAATCGACCGAGGTGGGGTCAAAATTCGTGCTCTCAAGGAGAAAAAATTTTTAAAATTCAAAAAAAATTGTTTTAATTTATTTTTTTCGACTCTAATAGTGTTTTCAGCCATGGAAAACACGAATCCGAGCGATTTGAGCCATTTCGGAGTGATTTTGACCGAGTTTCAGAGGGTTTTACCCCCTCCTGAAGTCGCACTATTATATAAAACGGAGTCTGTGTCACAGTCGATTCGGGTGGTGTGGAATTGACTGTGGCTATATCGCTGTAATTGTAATCGATTGTGTATTGGGGTGTGTTTTAACTTTTGTAAGTGAAATTAGGGATGGGCGATTTTGGGGGTTTGAAAAAAACTTGAAAAACGGGGTTTTTTAGGGGTCATAATGAGGGGTCCCGCGTTAAGGGTTTTATAATTTTTGAACAAAAGCGCGAAAATGCAATTTCCCGCGTTATATGGGGGTTTTTTCTATCGGGGAATCGATTGGGAGTGGTTTTGAGGGGTAAAAAAATTTTTTTTAGAGGGGTACCCCCGGATTTTTGGTGGTATTTTTCAAAAATTTTGAAAAATTAAAAAATTTTTTAGATTTTCGATTTTTATGGGGTTTTTCTATACGGGGAATACGAATCCGAGCGATTTGAGCCATTTTGGAGTGATTTTGACTGAGTTTCGGGGCTTTTACCCCTCTGGAAGGGCAGGGTACGAAAATGGAGGGGTACCCCCAAATTCAAAGTACCGTAGACAATTATTTACTCGGTCTTTATCCTTCAAAACGTAATCGATTGTGCCCCAGATATTCCTCTAACTAATGCTTTTTAAATTAAATGAAAATACTTTATGGTTCCCGAGTAAAACTTGAAAAACCGATATATATAAAATAGGAACTGGGTAACATGGTTTTTGGGGTAGTGCAGGTGCCCTGATGCCTCTATATCGTTGAAAACACCAATCGATTGTGTGTTGTAATATTAGTTTAATTATTTTTGGGGTTTTGGGGTCGGGGATTTGGGGGTTTTGAAAAAAATTGAAAAAAGGGGTTTTTTTGGGCCCAAAATTGGTGGTTGTTTGGTAAATGGGAGCCTATCGGGGGTCAAATCAACGCGAAATGGAGTTTTCTCGCGTATACAGGGGGTTTTTTCTACCGGGGAATCGATTGAGAGTGGTTTCGAGGCATGAAAAAAAAATTTTAGGGGGAATTTTGGGAGTTTTTAAAAAAAAATTTTTTAAATTAAAAAAAATTTTTAAATTTTATTTTTTTCGATTGTTTTGGGATTTTGTGTATGGGGAACAAGCATCCGAACGATTTGAGTCAATTTGGGCTGAATTTGACCGAGTTTTGGTTGAAAAACACCCTCTGGAAGGTAGGGGTACGAAAGAGAGGGGGTACCCCCAACTTCAAAGTGGCGTAGAAAATTCAAAATAAGTCAGATTATTACCAAAATCTATTCGAATGTGCCCCAAGTATTCTTCTATCGTATACTTTTTAAATTAAATGAAAAGACTTTAAGGATCCCGAGAAAAACCGTTTTGAGTGAGTGGGCTGGGGTCAAAAATCCTGCTTTCAACACATTTTTGTAGTTTGTAGTATTGAAATGAAACGTTTTTGTGACATCAATGCTACGTTTCTATGACATTGATACAACGTTTCTGTGACCTCGATGCAACGTTAATGTGACATTGATGCAACGTTGCTGTAACAAACGTTTGGTTACATCGATGCAACGTTTAGTTACATTGATGCGATGTTTCTGTGACATCGATGCAATGTTTAGTTACACCGATGCAACGTTTAGTTACATCAATGCAGCGTTTGATTACACGTTTTTTTGTTTTTTTTTGCAGCGTTTGGTTACATCGATGCAACGTGCTCTCAAGGTGGAAATCGGCTCTATATGGGAAAAAACTAATCCGCGTTGATTTGAAAAAGTTAGAGCCGATTTCCACCTTGAGAGCACGTTTTTTCCATTTGAGAGCACGATTTTTGATCCTAGAAATTTTTTTAAGCTACACTAACAGCGCGCGAAGCGCGCTCACTTCGGGGCGCGCGGAGCGGGTCCCATTGCCGGTTTAGTAGCATAGGGATGCAGCCCTGCAAGTGTTAATGTAACATGAAGTTTGTTATAACATGTACATGAAGTTTGTTATAACATGTACATGAAGTGTTGCTGTGACATGAAGTTTCGCATTAAAATGAAATGTTGCTGTATTGAGTGGTGGCCCATTGTAACATGCAGGCTGCCACCGGCAGCCTGGTCATGAAATTAGATGAAAAATTGATTTTTTTCAAATTTCGTTTTTTATGTCGAAATCGAAATTTGGAATCGAAATCCGAAATTTCAAAATCATGATTTCGTGGCATCACTAGTAGGATGTCAAATCAAGAAAACATGTTTCCCCTGTTCGAGCACACGAGATCGAGAGCGTAGAATGTCAAGAAAACATTTTTCACCTGTTTTCCAATAATTCTAACTTGATTATAAATACATATTTAAACAACCATTACCTCAACACTGGTATTTATATCGGCATTGAAGTAGGACGCTAATTTTCTCTTATTAAAATTTATTTTATATTAAACATTTAGCATCTCTTGATTTGTTGGCAGTGTGATGCAAAAACTCGTGTATTTTTTGAGAATTTTCAGTAAAATTGCATTTTCTCGGGTAAAATATTTCCTTTTTTCCTTATTCTTTTTTAAAAACGTAGACAAGGGCGGTGTTAGAAGGGAGGTAATCCAGTCAATTGCCCCCTGAAATTCTAAAAATGAACAATTTTATCTAATGGTCTATCCTTTTTTGCCCAAAATTTTTGAAATTTGTTTTCAAAAATCCTAATCGTCCTCCATTAAAGTTTCAATTTTTTCACTAAAATATGCCATTTTTTCGCCAAAATTATCCAATTTTTCATCGAGAATCGTAATTTTCGAAATATTATTATTTGAGTAATCTATTTTATTTATTTGAGTAACTTTATCCCAATATACTGTTCTACCTTTATTAAGTCTAGTAATATTGTAACTTGTTAAATGTATGGTCATTTTTCCTATAGTCTCATATGACCAAGACAAATTTTCCTAAGACATCCAAGGTATTTTTTCCTAGAGCAACATATGTTCAAGGAATTTTTCCTTTACTACTAGGCAAATTTAATGCATCCCCTCAGGGGCTGCGTATGTTTGGTTTGTTGCTGGGGGTTTCTAAACCCATTTTAACATTTTTGGGTGTATCTTTTACCAAAAAAGCCTAGAAATTTAAGTTTAGGCCGAAAATTTTTTCAGGCCAAGAGCTTTCTAATGATGATTATTTGTGGGATCTCGCACTAAAGAACATAGAAAATTTGCTAAAATATGAATAAGCGACTTGGTGTGTTTTCTCCTGCATCACACACATACATTTTCAAGAGAAGATAAGGTCAAATCGATGCGACATTTTCAATTTTTTAAAAACAACATGAGGTCGGGTAATACAAAAATGGCTAATAAATGCGATTTTTGGCAAAAAAATTGCGTTTTTAAAAGCAAAAATAGCCAAATTGTTAAGATTTTTTATTTAAAAAAATTTTTTCAGAAATTTAAAAAAATCGGAAAACATCTTGGTCCTCCAAGAGGTAAAATTTTCAGTTTTTCTAAGGCGTCCGACATGCTACATAATTTTCGAAAATTTGTGCGACATCAGGGGGATCATCCCCCTGTCTGAAAATGTATGATCACACATTTCTCAAGAACTGCACATTTATTTTTTTAATAAACACAGAAAAGTGTCCTGAAGAATATGACATGGAAATTTTTTGACAAAAAATCGTTTGGGGTCAAAAACTCGATTGTTTTGATAAAAATGTCTTTTTTTTCATAGAAAATCGTATAAAATGGCTATTTTTTCAAAAAAATTTTCTTTTATTTTTTGTTTAGGGGGTCCATTCTACCTAAAATTTCATGGGAGTAACTTTGTCGAACAACACTTTTCTCAGAAAATTCTTTTTTCAGGGTCAAAAACTCGATTTTTTTCAAATAAAAATGCCCCCTATTTTTCATTGAAAATCGGTTATTTTCTCAAAAATATGACCAAGGCACTTTTTCCTATGCCAATGAATCCTACATAGATCTATATAGAGAAGATTTCCTAGGATTTTTCCTTATGATCCAAAAGATTTGCTTAAAGTTATAACTATAATGATTTCGAAAAAATGGCACTAGTGAACATTAGGTGTTGTAAATGACCTCTATAGGGGCAAATTTATGCGAGAAATCGATTGCGCACATTTTCGAACCTTGAAAATGCTTCCCTGACCTCGATTCAGGATATGGTATTGAAGCGAAAATGATCAAAATTCGAACTTGTTCCATTTTCGCTTCAATACAATATCCTGAATCGAGGTCAGGGAAGCATTTTCAAGGTTCGGAAATGTGCGCAATCAATTTCCCGCATAAAGTTACCCCTAGAAGGATCATTTTCAACGAAAAAAGTTAAAATTTAAAAAAAATCACGTTAAATGCTACACCTAATGTTCACTAGCACCTAAAAAATTATTAAAAAAAGATGTGACAAAAAAATTCCCGATGTTACAACCAAAAGAATATAAAATTTACAAGTAAACTACCGTCCTAAAGTTACTGGGATAAAAGTTACCCAAATAAATAAATTGACTCGATGAATTGAATTCTCTATGATTTTTAAAAAGGAAGTACGTAAATAAAAAAGATTTTGATCGAGAAAATGCAATTTTACTACATACGCAGAATCACAAAAGTGCACTACTTTTTTACTTCATCTGATAAATTAGCTTTTAGTTAACGACTCAAAAGTTACTTGTTCTATCAACAATGTCTAACATTATTACTTCAACTACATTTTCTGTATTAGAAAACACAACTGTGTTTGTCAAAAATGTGGTGACTAATGATGTCCTTAATAAAGATCAGAATGACGCATATTTCGATATTCGAGCATTATGTACAAATTTATGTAAGCTGAGAAATGAAAAGCTTGTTGTACATACAGGGTGTTGATTAAATTTTTTTGCATTCAAAGTTTCTCACAAAGGATCATCGCGAACTGCACATTTTCCAACGACTACATTCAATGCCGTAACCAGAGGGGGGGAATAAGGGGGTAATTACCCCCCCCCTAAAATTTTCAAAGTCGAAAAAATCCCCCACATTTTTAGATTTCCCCCTATAATTTTACCCCAAATTTTTGAAAAAAATATAAAAACCCTAATGTCCCTCATTATGATTTTTCATCAAATTTTTTCATCAAGATTTATTTTTTCAACAAATTTGTCCAAAAATTGCCAAATTTTCATTAAAAATCGTAATTTTCTGAGCATTTCCAAACAAGCGTTTTCGAAAAAATTTTCGCCTGCGGCGCTGATTTTTTGCTGAAAAATGACTATTTTCAACACAAAATTTTTTTAAAAAGCACATGGGGGACCATTATGATTTTTTGGTCGACCTTAAAAATTTTGTCTGGCTACGGCACTGATTACATTCTTTCCAAATTCGGTTGGAAAATAATTGTTAGGTGATATATAGTCCAAAAAATAACCGGAGTTAAATTCTAGTCTTCTTTTACTTGGGTTTTTATTGCTATGAAGTTGATTTTTTTCTATAGCCCACATTTTTAGTAATATATAGCTCACATTTTTTCTAATTGCAAGTAATTTTTACAAAAATGACTCTATAGGGGGTATTTATGCAAGGAATCGATTGTGCGCATTCTCGAAGCTTGAAAATGCTTCTCTTAGTTGATCTGGAGAGGGGGGTTTTGGCCAATACACCCATTTTTGATTCAGTATCAGCGAAGCATTTTCAGGCTTCGAGAACGCGCACAACCGATTTCTTGCATAAATACCCCTATAGAGTCATTTTTATAAAAATTTCTTTAATTAGAAAAATCGGCGAGGGGTCACTTGCGTCCCAGACTTTTCCGTCCGAATATTTGAGTCCGGGCATTTGCGCCCGGACATTTGTGTCCGGAAACTTCCGTCTCGGACATTTCCGTCCCGGACATTTGTGTCCGGACAGTTAAGTTCGGAAAATTCCGTCTCCGACATTTCCGTCTCGGACATTTGCGTCCAGACAGTTGCGTCCCGGATATTTGCGTCCAGAAACTTGCAACATTTCCGGACGCAAACGCAAATGTCCGGACGCAAATGCGCGGGACTCAAATGATCGGGACGGATGTTTCCGGACGCAAATAGTCGGATGCAAATGTCCGGACGCAAATGTTCGGGACGGATGTTTCCGGACGCAAATGACCCCTCGCCGAAAAATCTACAAATTTGGGCTATAACAAAAAAACCCAACTTCAATAAAATCTCAAGTAAAAGAAGACTAGAAGCTCCGATTATTTTTTGGACTATATACCACCTAATAATTATTATTTTCGAACCGAATTTGGAAAGAATATAGTTTTTTCCTATACCTTGATACAAAAGCTCTTAAATGCACTAAAAAGCTATGCATAAATGCCTATAGTTAGAGACCGGAACGTTGATTAATTTTGACCAAAAACTTGAATCACGAAAAAGTGTCGCTTTTTTTAAACAAATTAAAAAATTTTTCCTCGAATTTTTCAAAATTTTTTGGTAAAACGCTTCTATCTATGTTACTAATGAAAGTTAATCAGAGCTATTTTCTAAAATATTTAAATTTGCATGAAAAAATCTTACTTTGACAGAAAAATGTTCCTGAATTTTTCTTCTATCTGAAGGTGGTTTTCCCCAAATGATACACAAAATGATATCTTATTTCTTAGTCAATTTTAAAAAGCTCATGACAAATGAGCTAGTTAGCACAGTGCTTTTGCTCTCGCTTGTGAAGGCTCAGGTTCGACTCCCATCTGAACCAAATTTTTCTTGCATGATTATTTTTTGGCTGCTAAAAATTCATTTTTCTCGAAACTTTTTTGCATTTTATTAAAACTGCCTTAAGTAAGGTTTTTCTATACATTTTTACTACATGTTTATCATCAAACTGTCAAAAAAATTTTCATGTGCCGTTTCTACCTATAGTTTAGTTGTGGTTGTAGGTGGCCAAATAAATAACTTTATTCTGAACACAACAGGTAAAATAAGAAGTAGGCCTAAAATAGAGGAATTAAGACCCACTTCGAAATAAAGTGAAATATAATAAAAAATATGAAATAAACAGGCATTAAGACACGATCTCCAGAAAGCGATCAATAGGGAGGAACAATTTTCAAAAAGTACGATCTGGAATTTTGTATAGGGGGAAGTTTTTAGTTATGGTGAGTACGTAAAAAAATTTTACTACGACATATCGCGATTCTTTCACTATACCGAAGAAATAGCCAAATTATCCTTTTTGCCTAAGCTTAAAGGTAGTGTGCAAGCAATTAAAATTTAAATTCCCGCCAGAGCAGGAAATTTCGTTTTAATGCACAACTTTTGTGTTTCAAACTCCTTCATTATATGCTCATCAAATTTTTTCCCCTTGATAAGTTCGACAGGCAGGCTAGACAACGATGTAATTTTTTCTTCCCCTTTTAAAAGGGAAGAAAAAATTACGGAACTTGTGCACTTCGGCC
>JAQGCP010001257.1:0-12870 GCA_034699885.1 Acrobeloides thornei | reverse complement strand
ATTAGCGATGGCACTGGACGTCCGTGGTCAATTTTATACACCAACGGCGTGACTTTGTTCACCGTACCAACTAGCACGCAGAATTTTTCGGCTTTTGGATCCCAGCCAAACGAGACGAATGGCTCTGGTAGTTGAAAAGTTTGAACAGAGACGTCCTTTTTACTACAATCAAATATTTCCAAGTGGGATACAATGCCCTAAAAATATTTTTTTTTGTTAATTATTAAAAAAATGTGGCACCATCCCATTTTCCTCATGGAATATTTTTCCCACGTATACATTTCAAAGGTTTTAGATGCGCGAAATCAATTTCTCGCATAAAAACCCCTAATTAGTCATTTTGGAGAAAAATTTTTTCGCCAAAAAATGACCAAATAGCGATTTTTTTGGAACACCCAGTATACTAGGGGGTAAATATCCCGTGAAGCAAATAGGGTGCTGTCAAAAATAAAGTACCCCCAATTTAACTTCGCCATCCTTGATTTTTCGACTACTATAGCGTTCAGTGTGAGCGGCTAGGTAATTTCCTGCTTTTTGCCAGAATAAGTTAGCTGTGGAAACCGAGAAAATTCGAGCTGCACGTGACACTTGTTTAGTTGGAATTTCCATTACACCGATTTCTGCTGGAGCACTTGCGTTTATCTGAAAAATAAAGGAAATACAATTTTAGAAAATTAAATTTAAAACTTTAAAATAATAGTCAAAGATTGAAAAAAATTTCATACATCACTCGGCTAAAAATTCCCTAATTACAGATAGTGATGCTCAAAACTAAAAAATGACTGGCCTCAAAAATATGCAAATTTTGTTATAACGGAATAATCTTCAACAATGGTACAATAAAGGTAACAAAGTTTTGTCACCATTGTGAAAATTTATTTCGGCGATTTAAAATTTTTTTCTCTATTTTATCAATTTTACAACTGTAAGAATTGTTTGACACTCGTCTCCTCATATAAAAAAGACAAGCAACACAATTTCTCGTTTATTTGGCATAGTCATTATACACTATCCTTATAAAAGAAGGCATAGGGCTGCGTAACTATGCAGAAATGCAAAATTTGAGTATTATGCGAAAGGGGGACAAAATAGTTTTAGAGCCCAAAATTCGATTACTTATAGAGGAAAAAAGATTTTTGGATATTGTCCGTTTCAACTATAAAAAAGCTGAACCTAAAATTCAAAATCCGAAGTCGGTATCCCGTTCGATCTGGTAAGCTAAGCAACGTTGGACCAAATGGACTATCGTAAGTTCGATCCCCATCTGCTCCTTTGTGTCAGAAAAAAACTTTTCATAAGTCTTTTGAAAGTTTTTTTTTCAACAAAAAAACTTATGAAAACGCTATTTTTGGCAACTTTTTTTTACGAAATTAAGTTTTTTTGAAGAAAAAAAAACAACTTTACGAACGTGTTTCTCACATAAAAATATGTCCGTATGCAAAATTTTTTAACGAATTTAGACACAAGGAAACGGGTGGAGGTTGAACCAGCAATATTAACGTTAGCCCAATGTTGCTTAACTTGCCAGATCGAACGGAATGCTAACTTTGGACTATGAATTTTGAGTCCAGTTTTTTTATAGTTAGGGTTAAAACGAACTATATGAATATTACATGTGGGCATAAAAATATAATAAAGGAGGATAGCCGACTGAGACGAGTTATCGCAAAAAAATTTTTCGACAAACGTAAAAAATGTTCGAAACAATGAAAAAATAGAAAACTGTTTTCGAGAAAATAGGAAAAAATTTTTAGGGTGTTTTTTGGCCTTTTTACAGCAAGTTTTAATCAATAAAAATTGTGAAAACACCAAAAAAATTTCCGATTCTTCCTCGAAAACAGTATTTTTTCATCGTTTCGAAAATTTTGTACGTTTGTCGAAAAATTGAAAATTTTTTTGCGCCTCAATCGGCCCTTCCCCCTTTTAAGCGATAAAATCTGCATAAATAGAAGAAACAGGGCTCCGTGAAAATATTAAATATAATCTTACTCTTTCTTCGCAGTAATAAGAAATCAAATTCTTCGATGGATTCCAATCAAACGTAATCAGCCCGTCCATTTCAATTGACACTTTGTTCAACAACTCAAAGTGCTCCGTTTCAAAAATATGAATTTGGCCATGTCGAGAGAAGCCAAAATATTTTTCATCCGCTGACCACCTAAAAAAACATACAGTTTTTTCAAAAACTTTCATCAAAAGTATACTTGAAGAAAGGCCAATCAGCGAGTCTACCATGGCGAAGTGGCGTAAAAGTCTTCTTCAATTCACCGGTGAAGGTATCGAAAATTTTCAGGGTGTTATCAACATGGGCATTTCGATAGTAGTCATCGCGAGCATATGTTACCAAATAACTATAAAAATGTAAATTTTAGCAATATATGAAAAACCAAGAATGCCAAGAACATTTTGTTCAACAACAGCAAATCTGACTTCAAAAATCAGATATTGGGAGCAAAATGCTGCTAATTTTCCATTATATTTCTTATAAATTTGACAAAATTTCGCATCTCAAAAATCAGATTTTGCCAGATTTGACATCTCAAAATCAGTACTTTTCTGAAAAATCAGCTGACTTGGCACCCCTGGATTTTAGGATGTGTAAAATTTAGATCTCGAGAATAACCCACGTTCCATCTTGATCTTAAGATCAAGATGGAATGTGGGTTAGGGTGAAGGTGAGCCGTTAATAACAAGAAAAAATTTTTTAATGGATTTTTGATTTTATAGGTGTTTTTTGCTTGTTCAGTAATATTGCACATAGCATTCACTTCGATATGAATAGAATTTTACAGAAGGACAAGATGTTCACACATATAAAGTTTTTGCATGGCTAGTTTTACGAAAAATAATCTCGGCTACTTGGCGAAGTGGATAAGGAAGCTGCCCGTCCGATCTGGCAAGTTAAGCAACGTTGGATCCGCAGGTTCGAACAAAAATTTTGATCTAAAAAAACTTTTATTGAAGCAAAAATTTTTTGTTCCATTCTTTGTAATGGAAGAATTTTTGTTAGAACCTGCGGGCCCAACGTTGCTTAACTTGCCAGATCGGTTTCCTTATCGACTTCGCTAAGTAGCCGACATTTTTCGTAAAACTAGCCATGAAAAAAGTTATACTGCAAATTCGTTAATATAATAATAAACATTTAAAAGAAGGGCAAGATAATTTCCCATGTACTACTTAATTGTTGAGGCGACGACAACGATTGCACCTTTGACGTACTGTACAGGGGATGCAACAAAGAAGTACGAGCCCAAACTAAAATTGACTTTTCTTTGAATTGAAAAGCATTAAAAAAACCAACCGGAAAAGTAAAAATCGCCAAAAGAATGAGACATAACAAGCAGCAGAGATCCGTTTCGTTTACAACTTGTCCATTCTATAAAAAAATAGCTATTGTGTTTATTTTTAAAAAGGAATATAGGGTGTTCCACAAAAAACCATTTGGTAATTTTTTGGCGAAAAAATTTTTTTCTTCCACAACTCAGGGTTATGCGAGAAATCGATTGCACGCATCGAAAACTCTTGAAAAAACGCCTCCCAGACCATAAAATCTCCAATTTTCAAGTAGGAATTCCTATCGAAAATAACTGAAAAATACGAAAATCATATTTCATGAATATTCATAAAAATCTTTATATTTCTAGGAGATGTTCTCAAGGTTTTTGATGCGTGCAATCGATTTCTCGCATAAAATTACCCCTAATGAGTATTTTAGAAGAAAAAAATTTTTTGAAAAATTTTCGCCAAAAAATTACCAGATGGCGGTTTTTTTTTTGGAACACCCTGTAAAAATTTTTTAAACAAAAAAATTTTGTACTTTGAAAATAAAATATACAGTAAAAACTATCAATGAAGATGACATGTATTTTGAAATATGCCCTTATAGTTTAACTTTACACTATTATTTTTTTCAAAGATCAAAAGCCGTTTATACTAAACGAGGCCGCTTTTATTCGTTATCAAGATGTGAGAAAGATTTGATTTGTTACTATGATTCAACGAAATTATGGTAATATTACTTTTTTTCACGTTTTTATTTGAATTTTGTTCTCAAAAATTGCACTTTGATTTTTCACCCTTATGTAGGATTTATATTTGTAGCGCCACGCGGCATGCCGTGGCATCCAAATGCAATTTTTGAGAAAAAATTCAAATAAAAAACGTGAAAAAAGTACGTGTGAAAAACCAAAAACGTGAAAAAAGTACGTGTGAAAAATCAAAAACGTGAAAAAATAATAGTGCCGAAATTATGCCATAGATGTTGAACTTATCTAGTGAATGACTCAATAACTGATAATACATCAAGATGTCTAAACATAGAAATAACGTTCCTATTTAAAAAAATTTTTATTTCTATTTTATGAGCCGCGGTGGCCACCTAACAGCTCGTGCGTAACATGAAACCGTTTTGATTCAACTTTTTTCGAAAGAATATACTTGAAAAATTGTGAAAACATAAAATAGTGGCTCATCGCTGACCTCTCACCGGAAGTCGATGAGTTGTTTGAAAATTTCATAATCCCACGTCATTTTAGATGTTTTTGGCCTTTTTCACAACAATTATAAATTGCAAAAAACACCCAAGAAAATTTTTTTCGATTTTTCCTCGAAAACAGTATTTTTTTCATCGTTTCGAATATTTTTTACGTTTGTCGAAAAAATTTTGAAAACAAATTTTTTGCGATAACTCGCCTCAATCGACCCGCTCGGAGTCACTCTAGGAGAAACCGGGAGTGTCGAAGGCGTTCGCAGTCTCCGGCTCTTATGGTTATTTTATGAGCTAAAATTTATAATGCGAAATTCGAAAGTTCGTCGAACTTGTTTTATGTGCCGTTTATCCATCAAGGTAATTCATTCGTAATCGGTTTCACTAAATTCCGATGAAGGTCATCCAGTTTGGCGAAAAATGCGAAAAGTGATGTGAGCGATACGAGTTCCAATTTGTTCTGACATTTGTGCCACACGATAAAAAAAGTCAGATTTTTAAAATGCCTATATGATATTTTTATTCAAATCTTTAATGGAACAATAATTCAATGCATATATAAAAATATTTTATCACAAACTAAACATACAAAGTAATAACAAATTGTAAAGGGTTCGAAAAAAAGTTCCCGTACACTTTGAAATTAACGGAAATTCCCATGAAAATTATATGAAAAAATTTCGAGTTTAAAGTTTTTCGGGAGTAATTTTATGCGAGGAATCGAATTTGCGCATTTTCGTAGTATAAAAAAAATTCCCTGGCTCCTGATTCAAGCGATTTTCATTTTAAGACATCCACATTTCCTGGATCAGAATCAGTAAGCATTTTCGCGTCTGTAAGGCGAAAATAGATATTGAAGCGAAAATTGCCTGAATCAGAATCAGGTAGATTTTTTCATGCGTTGAAAATGCGCGCAATCGATTCCTCTCATAAAATTAGCCCCGGAAAACTTTAAAGGGGGCGTAACATTTATGGCCTATTCTCGGAAAATTGAAAAAAAATTTCCGATTTTCTTCTAAAAACAGATTTTTTCATTAATTTCTAGGCGAGCATTTTCGAATTAACCTGGAAAGCACCATTTCATACATAATTTTATGCGTTAAATTTTTTGCGCACATTTTCGACACATATAAACGACGTCTAGACATCAATAATGGTAGTTTTTGGTTCAAAAAACGAACTTTTTCCCCTGAATCAGGGACAAGGAAGCGTTTTCACACTTTGATCATGCGCGCAATCGATTCTCGACATACTTATTAGGCCTAGAAAGGTCCTTTTTACAAAAATTTTTTTCACATTTTTTTCGAGAATACGCCATAAATGTTACGCCTCCTCTAAGTCCGAAACTTTTTCATATAATTTTCGTTAATTTCAAAGTGCTTGATATGTACATTGAATGACTTAGATATTAGCAACTGATCAAAACTTCTATAATCCTCAATTTCAAATACTTTATTTCTGTATTTGAAAAAATGATATTCAATATAAAAAACTTTCGTTAACTTCCAACTTTATTGTCCCCCGTATTTTATGTACAAAAGAAAAAAACTTCGAATCACTACTACATTAAACCTGTAATGTGTGTCTGTCTGCACGGACGATCTCGGGAACGCTTGATTTCAACTGTCGACGCTAAAACAAAAGTTGTAGGAGGCGATGAGAGAAGACGGTTGACATCAAAATTGGAGACAAAATTTTCACTTTTTACTCCTGGCGAAAAAATCATTAAAAATAACGGAGATATGATTTTTCGGAATTTTGATTTTGGGGGGCGCTAGACCGAGGTTTGATTGTAGTATCAATAATTACTGATCCTGTAAAATTCACGTCACTATAACCGCTCGGAAGTCTTCACAAATAACTCTTATCCCCTCCGGGCGCGGTAGCGCGCTAGGTCTCACCGGTACTTAAAAATATATACAGCTCAACATTTGTGTTAATCAATTTTCACCCAATCGTCTTCCAGCTAAAAATAAAAAGTAGATATCTTAAAGGGGACGACGTGTGAATCCTGTTCATATCGGGTCAAAAAAATTTCTGATTTTTTCGAACGAAACTCACCCTTTAGGGGTTTTTTCATGCGAGAAAAACGATTTTGATGTTATTTTCGAATTTTAACGGCTTCTTTATGCTAAAATTGTCATTTACAGAGTGAGTAAAAATAAACGGAACATTTGAAAATGTCATTTTAACACAAAAAACGTCAAAAAGATCACTTTTGGGGGTAATTTCATGTGAGGAATCGATTGCGCTAGGTCCCGAGGTGTCAAAGTTTAACCTTGATCTCGATTCCTCACATAAAATTACCCCCATAAGTGATCTTTTCGACATTTTATTTTGTGTTAATGAAATTTTCAGGTGTTCCGTTTATTTTAGATGTCCTGTAAGTGACAATTTCAGCATAAAGGAGCCGTCAAAATGCGCAAATAACATCAAAATCGTGTTTCTCGCATGAAAAAACCATAAAGAGTGAGTTTCGTTCGAAAAAATCAAGAAATTTTTTTAACCCGATACAGACAAGATTCACACGTTCCCTTTAAGCTTATGCATCAAAATCAAATCCACTGCTAGAAAAACTTACAGAAACTAAATCCAACTCTTGTCGCCTTTCTTCCCATCGAATTTCTAACAAGGCATTACGAATTGTCTCACTATGCTTTTCCAAAAAGAAAGTTACCGGCATCTAAAACGTTAGTGCTATAATAGGGAAAATGGATCCCGCCTCCGATTCATGTGTGTTCTGAATAGATGAAAAAGTCAAGTTTGGGTAGAAAAACCCCAATGTATGTTACTTTTGCAAAAAATTTTCTTCAGACTTTTTGACACTTAGAACACACGTGCCCCTCATCTCGCTCATAGAGAACACATCATCCCCGATGACGGCCGAGTGAGGTATCTTCCTAACACCAGTGCCGAAGATAACCGTTTTTAGTGAAGAAGAATGGATTGTGGGATAAACATTTATTTCAATTTTGCTCATAAATTACCTTTTGGCATGGCCTGCGCTGTAATACCGAAAGAAGCTTCAATATATTAGCAAACGGGCGTTTAAACTCCGTCTCATTTGACGATATGCCCAAGCTGCAACATAGCTGCAAAACATTGGCATTTACTTTGAAGACATCCGTTTCAAAAAGTTCCTTTGTCCATTTGTCATAGGCGCAAAGTTCGTGCAATGTTATCTAAAAGATAGTTGTTGTTACTAGTGATGCCACGAAATCGGACATGTCAAAAGCGAAATTTCGGTCATCAAATTTCGCAAAATCGTTTCTTCGTTTTTTCCTATATATTTTGAAAATCAATTTTAGAAATTCATTGTATATAACCGATTTTAAAAATTATATAAATTCTTTATAAAATTGGTTATTGAAACGATTGATCAATACTAGAAATTTAAAAATCTTCATGAGATTGGATGAAAAATTGATTTTGTTCAAATCTCGTTTTATGTCAAAATCCGAAATCGTGATTTCGTGGCATCACTAGTTGTTGCCTTGTAGAATGGAACCAAATGTGAATCAAAGATGGAGCTAAGAAAGAGAACAACTTACTTTATAAGGCAGAATAATATCAAAAATAGTTGCCAATATATTGACAAAATGGCACAGATAAATGAAGGCTGCAAATGCATGTGCGGATCGATTAGATAAAATTAGTGAACCTGTTCCCAATTCATTTCCAAGCAAATTATATTCGCAATTATCCGAAATTTCACAGTTACGAATCTGCAAAACTCGATTAAGTACAAAAAACCGCCATCGGCAATTTTTTGAAAATTTTTTCTCCAAAATAACTCATTAAGGATACTTTTTATGCGAGAAATCGATTGCGCGATCGAAAAATCTTGAAAACCCAGACCATGAAATACCAAATTTCGTTTTTTTCAGTTATTTTCGGTAGGAATTCCTACAAAATTGGATATTCCATTTTTTCGATACGCGCAATCGATTTCTCGCATAAAAATACCCCTGAGTCATTTTAGAAGAAAAAATTTTTTGAACAATTTTCGCCAAAAAATGACCAAATGGTAGTTTTGTTGGAACCTCCTGTAAGTCTAAGAATTCAGTACCTTGAAAAACTTAGTCGATTGCCGTTTTGAAGGATTTGTAATGCGTCGAGCATCCCATTTACGAATATCAGAACTGCTAAAATGTCAAAAATTAGTCATTTCATAGAGATCAAATCTTACGAGGCTTCTTCCAATTGATTTTGGATTCGCAACTCTTCAGCGAATGAGCCACTCATTTTCTCAATCTCTTCAAGAGGGAAAAGTTTAGTTAACCCATCAACTAGTGTTAGCCGTTCAGCGAATAACTAAAAGTGAGAAAATAATTTTAAAAAGTTGGTACTACTAAGGATTAGCGAGAGCCCACTTAAAGGGGGTGACATTTATGGACTAATCCAAAAAGAAAATTTTTTCTAAGAAAGATTATTTTTAGAGTAAAAATTTTAATACCCTTGTTTCAAGAGTCAATGCTTCTTCCTTTTGCTTGAGATTTTCCTCGGTTGCAGATGAAATTCTCAACAGATGCATTTTAATCTTTTTCTAAAAAGTGCATTAAAAAAGCAAACACTAGAAAAATAGTACATCAAGAGTTTCAACATTTTGTGCTGCTTTCGGTAAATTCAAGCTCACAACACTGATATGTCCATTAATACGCGAAATTCGATCCTTTTTCTTTGCTATTAGTACTCGTTTCTCAGCAATCGATTTTTGCAAACGACGAATATCCGCTTGAATATTCATCTAAAAAAGTTCGGTTCTAGTCGACAATGTGAGTCCCATAGATTTTTAAGAGTTGCATCAATTTGTATGAGATCAATGGATTTTTTTGAGACCAATAAAAAATTTAGATAAGGGTAGGGTTTATCCCACACCTCAAAATAACATGGAACCGCTTTAAATCGGTTGAAAACGGCTCAAAAACGATGAAAAACCACCACAAAAATGGAACCGACTTGTTTTTGCCATGTTTGGGGCACCCAGGCTTAGACCTAAGTCTAATTTATAAAAACATGAACTCATAAAAATCCATTGGACTCATAAAAATAATGGAACTCATATAAATCTATAGGACAACATTGTCGACTAGAACCAATAGTTCATTTAGCACCCATCGAATGCTCATTTGCCAAATTATTGGAGGGGAAAACAAGCCCCTTCTCATTTGAAAAAATACACTGAGAGCATTTAAAATTGTACTTGAGAAAATATTTCTTTTCGAATCGAATCACATAAATTCGACTTCTCATGCAACCTTTTCTTGTAACGCTCTTTCAACTTGTGTATGTTGATATAATGGGAGTAGATACACTGAGGGCACAATAATTCAGCCTGAGTTCGACAACCAGGACATCGTGTAAGATTGCAGGGCATTATAAAGCTAAAGAAATATCATATACTAAAAGCTAAATTATTGGGTGGGGAGTTTTGCGCCCTCACCTTTGCGCACCTGACATTTGCGCCCCGACATATGCGCCCTGACATTTGCGCTCCACAATTGCGCAACAACATTTGCGCCCCAACATATGTGCACCCAACATTTACGCCCCGGCATATGCTCTCCAACATTTGCGAACCCTCGACCTTGCCCCCTGAGCTATCTACGTAAACAAAATATTTTTGACACGAAAAATATTTTTGGTCGTTTTTGAAAAAAATGGACTTTTTTGTGCAAAAAAATTTAGCTCTAAGCGGGATTCAAACCCACGACCTTGTGCGAAAAATCAAAAAGTCCATTTTTTTCAAAAACAACCAAAAATATTTTTTTCACGTAGATAGCCTCCCTGTTTGGAATAAATTTCTTTTTGAAAAAATTTTTCTGACCCCTTACAAATTTTAAAAAAAATTGACTCCGAGTAAATCTCGTATTATGATAATATCATAATTTGTAATCGCATTTCAAAAATTACAAATTATCGTACGCGCGTTTTTGCGCCCTGAAACCTAGGCCGCATACAAAATGAAAGACCTGAAAATAAAGAAACAGGTCTTGGAATTTGACAAGATTCATAACCCGACCGATCAACAACTGAAAGAACATTTAAGAACCATACAATTCATACTAATAAAAAATAATTTCGATGATTGGGAAATAATTGATAACGATTAATAAATATAAATTAATAAATATAAAGATTAATAAATAGACTATTTTATTACATGACCGACGCTAAAAACTTGAGTTTTTTTACTATTCAGCGAAGGGAGCACAAGTCAGGTGCGCAAATGTTGGATAGGCAAATGTCGGTGCGCAAATGTTGGATAGGAAATGTCGGAGTGCAAATGTCGGAGCGCATATGTCGGAATGCAAAAGTCGGGTGCACAAATGTCAGATGTGCAAATATGAGGGCGCCAAAGTCCCCCGCCCAAATTATTAGATTGTTTCATAAGATCTGCGGCCCAAAAAATACATCTAAAATTGGCATTTTCACTCTTTTTCGATGAAATTTTTTTCAGTAGTAGTAAAGAGTGTATGCTAAATACGATCCAATCGGTCTTTTTGAACAAAACTCATGTTTTCGTGCCAATATACAGACTTTTCAAAAACTCGTGGTTTTCACGAATGTAAATTAATAGGAAAAATGTTGATATCTGGCTATAGAAGTCGATTTTTGACAAAATTTTCGACCTTACTAGAGTTTCCTAGACGGGTCCCCCATTATGATTTTAGTTCTTCCAAAAAGTAGACCCCCCAAACCTAGCTACGCTATTGTTTTCTATAGTTTTTGGATGCTCTCAAATTTGGATTCTAGATTCATCCCAGAAAAACTTACTCAGAGGCTAGTGTTTCCCGAACGATTAAACGATCGCATTTGTGCAAAATACCAGACTGTCGAGTATTTCCAAATGAAGTAATTTCCATTATACCTCGCGATGAACCTATCTCTTCCAAAGGTTCTAGGTGTGGAAGGTCTTCAGTACATGGGACTAAAAAGAATATAAAAAATAAAGAAGCTACTTCGGCTGGGAAGACCCAGTCAACATGGTCTCAAAACTTATGTTAAAAATTTTGTTTGAAAATGCGCTTTCTAGGGGTAATTTTACAATATCCTTGAACCATTCCTCAAACTCGTCGTCGGGTAATCTCAACTTTCATGAAGCTTTCTCGTCCAGAATTGAAAACACGTTTTTGAAATGTCAAGACTTTTACCCCCTTGGCGAGAACTTTTGGCCCCTTGGCGAGGACTTTTGCCCCCCCCCCCTTGTATAAGAGAAAAATTACCTGAACTAGGAATTGTCCAAGCAGAATGCTTTTCACGTAATGGTAATGAAGACATTGATCAAATTGCTTTATGAAAATTCAAATACATCAATTCGAATTCTTCCTGAAAATTAGCAGCGAATGTCAACTTTCTAAAGGCTCTTTACAGGGTGTATAAAAAATCGAATGAGGGCGATTTTTCATGTGTTTTGACCCAAAAAGTTTTTTTCAAAAATGACCCTTTTGGGCTAATTTTATGCGGAAAATCGATTGCGCGCATTCCCGAGGCTTGAAAATGCTTCCCTGATTCAGTGAATCGGGGTGTGTGTATTGAAGCGATGACCAAATTTGGCTATAATACATCAATTTTTCTTTGATTCAGGATCAGGAAAGCGTTTTCAAGCTTCGGGAATGCGCGCAATCGATTTTTCGCATAAAATTACTCCTAATAGGGTCATTTAAAAAAATTTTCGAGTCGAAAAAATCGCCCAAAATCCGGTGTTTTTATACACCCTGTAAAGGCTGTTTTTTCGGAAATGCCGAGTTGCGGATTTGTAGTTTTTATACTTTTGTATTTTGTAGTACAAAATACAAAAATGTTTCTAAATTTTTGAAAGTTTTCATTAAATTTGGCCATCAACTTCAAAACCTATAAGCTCCGCGCTGCAATTACCAAATCCGGTGATCTTGGTCTTAAAACATTCGTCATTAACCATATTTTGATGAAATAGAACGATTTTCTCGATAAACTTTCAAAAAAGCCTCTAAAAATGGCATCGAAAAGGCGACAAAATTCACAACATTTTCGATGCCGTTTTTAGGGGTTTTTTGAAAGTTTATTGAAAAAATCGTTCTATTTCATCAAAATATGGTTAATGATGAATTTTTTAAGACCAAGATCACCGGATTTGGTAATTGCAGCGCGGAGCTTATAGGTTTTGAAATTGATGATATATTTTAAAATTTTTAAATATATCATCAACTTCAAAATCTATAGGCTTCACGCTGCAATTGCCAAATCCGGTGATATTGGTCTTAAAAAATTCATCAACAACCATATTTTGATGAAATAGAACGATTTTCTCAATAAACTTTCAAAAAACCCCTAAAAATGGCATCGAAAATGTTGTGAATTTTGTCGCCTTTTCGATGCCATTTTTAGGGGCTTTTTTGAAAGTT
>JAQGCP010001256.1:0-12872 GCA_034699885.1 Acrobeloides thornei | reverse complement strand
CTCGAAAACTACAACGATTCAGAACATGCCGTAAAAACAAAAAATGCTCCATTTTTCATGATCTTTCTGAATATATCTTTTTTTCATATGGTTGTAAATTACTGGACTGGTCCTTTAACCATTACTAGTCCAAAATTATTCGGGATAATGTAATTTCTTTAGTACATAAAAATCCTCACTCCACACATAATCCTAGTCTCTGTGTTAATTGGTTACTTGTGCCTTGGTGCCTGGGTGCTTATGTCATTAGAAACTCGACAAGAACTTATGAATAGGTTAGCCATTGTCCAAAACTTGTTTTTTTTCAAATACAATTTTCAGGTCGAAAAAGCTCATACGCCTAACAAATTTGATGACAAACCTAACAGCAGATAGTTGGAGGATTGTGAACGATGCACAAACGGGTGTTAGAGCGGTTCATCATAGTGAGTGGGCTGCCGTTTTTAGGTATTGTACAAGATGTTTAATAGGTCGTTGGATGTTGCGAAACTTGACATTTCGAAACGTCAAACGACCGTTTAATATTCACAAATTGAGAATTTGTAGAGAATACCTCGTATCAGTCTCGGAAGTGGTGGACGATCGAAGACCAATCAGGAAAGAGTTGCAACAGCCGGATAATTTGGATAATATGCATAACAAATGGACTTTCCCTACTGCCTTATTATATGTGCTCACTGTTCTTACTACCTGTGGTTAGTAGGCAATTTTTTAAGTTAAAACTTGTCTATTTGAAGAAAAATATTAGCTTATGTAAACCCTGCTTCATTAAAGGGGGAGGGCCGATTGAGGCGAGTTATTGCGAAAAATTTTTTATAATACCTAATAAGTGGTAATTTTGGATAATTTTTGGTACTTGTTGGCATTTCAGAATTTTCGTGTCAATATTCAGGCAAATTCAAACTCGTTTCCGGACGATGCTTAACTTGCCAGATCGGAAGGTTTTTCAACAAATTCATTTACAAAAATTGAAAATAAGAAATCGTAAAAAAAATAAACAATGCAAAAAGAAACTCCCGCGAGCCGGATTCGAACCAGCGACCTAAGGATAGCTTTGAACTCTACAGTCCTCCGCTCTACCAACTGAGC
Source organism: Acrobeloides thornei (assembly GCA_034699885.1). Taxonomy (NCBI): domain Eukaryota; kingdom Metazoa; phylum Nematoda; class Chromadorea; order Rhabditida; family Cephalobidae; genus Acrobeloides; species Acrobeloides thornei. Next base: position 11,783 of record JAQGCP010001256.1, on the reverse strand, counting down.
TATCACGGGGTATTTGATGAATTCCAAATTTTTAATATGATTCAATTAAAAACTGTGATTTCAAAATTGCAAATGCTGTCAGGATTTCGTTTCAAATCAGGGTTTTCGTTTCAATAAACATAAACAAAATTTAGTGTCGTTTTGTTCGCCTCGTCGATCTATAAAGAATGCCGTTTTGCTTTTTTTAACTACTCCAATAATTAAGTGTATTTTAAAAAATGCAAAATTCAGGGTTTTCGCGTCAATGTTCAGACATTCAACCTGTTTCGAGACGATTTTAAGACAACGTCTCGAAATGAGTTCCGGTTTCGGGACGATTTCGAGACGGCTAGCGCCTCAAATTGTGTTTCGAGACTGCTAGCGTTCACCCTTATTAGTTTTCATAAAGATTTTCTTCATAACAGCACTTTTTCACAAAAAGTGAAGTCCTACAAAGTTGTACGCCGTGATTTCAGGAATAACTTTGTAGAACATCACTTTTTGCGAAAAATTTCTGGTATGAAGAAAATGAATACTAGTGAAGGCAACTTTCCTCCGTCCACTTGTAGTACAAAAAATAATTTTTTAAATCTTTTTTGTCACAAAATGAGGTCAAAATTTAAAATTCGAACAAAATCGGATCAATGAAAATTCTTTTGTTATATGCAAATAAGTTCCACGAGTCGTTTCTAATCATTTCACATCCTGTTTTTTAATAGAAGATGATCCCAGAAGGGGGTATTTTCAAATCCGTATGAATAAAATCCTTAAATTTGGCACAGTTTAAAAAAAATCAAGGACATTTTTTTCTTCAAAATTTCATGGTCTTCAACAAAACAGCTACATTTTTGAAAAGGAAAATTCTCATACCCAAAAACGGAAGTGACCATGTTTTCCTGCTTTACAAAACGAAGCCATTTTTGGACAAGAAATGAATCAACCATAAACAAAATCTTAAGAGCATGGAAGCCGATTTTTTTTTGAACGATACTTTCCCATTTTTGTCCATTACCAAGGAAGGAATGAATCAAGCATAAAATTTGCATACCTTAAAGAAAAGCATGCCAATGAATAAAGTCAAATGAAAAGATGGTTAAAAATGGGCAAAAAAGCTTTTAAGGAGAAAGGAAGAAGACAAGATTTTGAATTATAAAAAAACGAATTTTATTGTGGAATATAAAGAGTGCTTAAATATGATTTTATCAAAATTCAGGCAAAATCAAATCGACTCAGGTGGGATTCAAACCTGAGGCCATTAGACTCGAATCTTGGAGCACTACCACTGAGCCAAGTTCACGATAAAACATTTAGTTTTTAATTTTGCTTATAATTTAGCATGAATTTTTTTAACAACTTTTTTTCAAAAACTTTTTTTGAATGTTGCTCAGAGTAGCTTAAAATAACAGAATTTACCGGAAATTTGAAGGAGTATTCCCGTGTTAAACAATTTTTTGTGGCACGTTAAAAATTTTTCATAAATTTTTTAATCTTAAAACGTTTTTCCTGTAAAAAAGAGAAGATTGTAATTTTACATAAACATGAATCATGTCCAAAACGGAGCCTAACACTGACCAAGCTTTTCGATTTCATCAACATCAAACCTAAGTACGAAAGAGCCAGCCGAAAATGTTTATGAACCCCAAACATAACATAGCAAAAGACACAGCTAAATGTTCGAGTTGCGCAGATTGACTCGATCTTACCAGATTGAATGCCCAAATGGTCGAACATAGCGGAAGACAGAAGAATGAAATGTGAAAATAGGAACGTGCCGAGTCGATATAGAATCAAATTCGAGCCATATGGTGGACGGTAATTGGGAGGAAGATTAAGAACGACATTGAAAATTTTTATTCTGATGAAAATATGGACTGCAGAAAAATATAAAGTTAAGAATTGTGGGACTAGAAAAAAATCACAAGTTAACTTCTGGCCCATAGAAAAATTTAACAAAAAAACAACTGCATAAGAAATATGTGAGCAAAAAATGTATTATGAAATATTGAAAATAAGAATTGTGGAAAATTCCAAACTTGGCCTCAAGAAAAATCGATGCAAAAAGTGGTCACAAAAAGAGCCTAGCGGTCAAGATAAAAAGATCTTATAAGAAAAAAGTCGCAAGTTAGACCTATAATCCGATAAAAAGACGACCTGCCAATCGATGAAAGAAAAATTGATAGGTGGTACAAGTCAAAATGTGGCATAAGTCTTATTGAAAATTTGGATATATCACTTTTTGTATGGGTTGGGGCTCAACTTTAGATAGCATCACAGACTTCGAGTTCGAAGACCCGGGTTCAATCCCCGCTCCAAATCAAATTTGAACATCGTTTATGTTTATTGAAACGAAAACCCTGATTTGAAACGAAATCCTGACGGCATTTGCAATTTTGAAATCACAGTTTTTAAATTGAATCATATTAAAAATCTGGAATTGATTAAGTAGCCCGTGATAGCTCAGTTGGTAGAGCGGAGGACTGTAGAGTTCAAAGCTATCCTTAGGTCGCTGGTTCAAATCCGGCTCGCGGGAGTTTATTTTTGCATGGTTTATTTTTGTAAATTAATTTGTTAAAAAACGAAGAGCCTGCATGTCCGTGGGGGACCCATTGATTTGGGCTATTTTGGTCCTGGTGTCCAAAAATAGATTCTTTCAGGAGTCAGTATGATTGTCCGCAACAATTCAAAAAAGTTTGTGTATTACAACGAAAACATGAGCAATTTCAAACTCAATTATCTCAAAAACTACAACGACTCAGAACATGCCGTAAAAACAAAAAATGCTCAGCCCTATAAAAACATTTTGTCAGATTTGAAAATCAAAATTTTGCCCCATTACAGTAATTTTGGGTATTGCCACCCCAAAACATCAACCGGTCACTTCTTTGATCATTTTCCATCTGCCTCCAAAAGTGTTGATAAGACCCCCTAATGTCCATTTCTGATAATTTTATTTACGGTGGTCAATTTGCTTGTTTACAGGTCTTTAACGGCATGTCGGCACTCGGGCTGACAAAAAGTCCTTTCTTACAAGGAATACATACGCTTAACGACTTGGTCTTTTTATCTGTACATGATGCTCAACGTCCAGTTCCTTGTCGGCAAAATATGGCAAAAAACTAGGCATCGGTCATAAAAATTCTTGAAAAAAAGTCGAAAATGAAGGTCATTTCATGGGCACCTAACCTTAAAGGACCAGTCCACTCGGAAAAACCCAAAAATAATTTATTCGAAAAGATCATGAAAAATGGAGCATTTTTTACGGCATGTTCTGAAATCGTTATAGTTTTTGAGATAATTACGTTTGAAATTACTCATGTTTTCGTTGTAATACACAAACTTGTTTGAACAACTCTATGAGACGAATAAAATGACATCAAATTATTCAATTTGAAAATTGTATTGCATTATTGAAACGAAAATTCTGATTCATGTTTTCGTTTCAATAACCCAAAACAATTTTCAAATTGGATAATTTCGTCTCAAGAGTTATAAAATTAACTATAATGTTCATTTTGTGAAAATTTAAAAAATCGATGCAAAAATTGATTTTTCCGCAAAAAATTCAAAAAGTTTGTGTATTACAACGAAAACATGAGCAATTTCAAACTCAATTACCTCAAAAACTACAACGATTCAGAACATGCCGTAAAAAACAAAAAATGCTCCATTTTTATGAATTTTCCGAATATATAATTTTTACATAGAGTTTCAAATAAGATGATACATCAAAATTATCCAAAATTAGCTCAGGATAAATACCCGAAAAAATCATTAGCCTCAGAGAGTATTTGCAAAAAATATTTAGCTCGAAAATAATCCGCGCAATAACCGGTTCTATACAGCCAAAAAAAGTCAATCTGATGAGAACACACGAGCCATGAAAAAAAATGAACGTCCACCTCGATCATTAATTTTTCTACTAGCCGATATAGAAACAAGACGAAGGCCGAAGAATGAATGGCAGAAGAATTGTTGCATTGATTGAAGTTTTGGTAGCTACTACACAATATGAGGGGGGTCACTCACGTGAAAATTTTTTCTGGAAATGACCTCTCTAGGGGTAAAAACATGCAGGAAATCCGAATTTGACATTTTTGAAGAGAAAAAACGCTTCCCTGATTCACAGAAGGCCTTGTATTGAAGCGAAAATACGATTTTTTTATTTTGCACTTTTCGGACATCGTCACTACTTTCGCAAGTCAAAAAGGCTTGTGCAAGATAAAAAGATCATCATTGGGCGCCATTCAAATTTTGAAAATGTTTCAAAACCTGCAACTTGTCAAAAAAATCTTGTTTGAAGACAAAAATTCCAAAATCAAGCATATTTTTATCCGTTCTCGAGCTTCCAAGAAATTCCCACGCATAACTTTCTTTGGTCTATTCAATATCCATTAGTTCCTTTGGAGTGTAAAAAATCGGGTACCCAAAAATATTCAGTAGCTAGGCACGAGCTGGCGATTTTCACAGCATTATGAAAACAAACCAGTGAAAAAGCAGAAAAATAGCTCATTCTCAAAACAATCGGGCAGCGACAAATGGCCCGGATTTTGAAGAGAACTGCGCAAAATTTGTGTTGGATGAAGTAAACTACACAAGAAAAAATGACTACACAAAAAATGACCATTATGATGTAAAATGTAGTACAAATGAATCCAATTATTGGATTCGGAGTGAACAGAGAGATATTTAACAATTGAAAAAAATTTTATTTGAATACAAATTGGGTCATTATTTGGGATTTTATCAAATAATGGCTAGCATTTATTGTTCTACAAAAAAGATGTTTTATAACTAGTATCAGGAGCCGAACGCTCGCGGAAAATTTGAAATTTCGAAAATTGATTTCGCAGAACATAAGGCTTCCCCGGGATCAGGGAAGCATTTTCAAGGTTCGGGAATGTGCGCAATCGATTTCCCGCATAAAGTTACCCCTAGAGAAGTCATTTCCAAAAAAAGTACAAAAAATTCACGTCTAGTGGACTCACTAATCCTTAGTAGTACCAAAAATTTTAAGCCAAAAATCCTGATCAAAGGTTAACACAAAGCTTATAAACAAGGTAACAATTTGTTAACAAGAAGAATTTAGAAAAAATTCCGCGAACAAGTCAACCAACAACAAAATCGAAAAATTTAGTGCCGATCTAACGAAATTTATTTTCCTCTCTCTCGGTTGGTGACCTTCGGCTTTTTTCCGCGGTCATTTTCACTTTTCACAGTCGGCAATTTAACGGTCTCAGAGAAAAACTTCGTTGAAATAAATCACAAAAGACAAAGTGATGATTCGATTTGTTTTACGTTAACCCGATCGGTGGGATGTTGCATTTAGGATAACAAAAAAATGGTCGTGTGTAAGAATTGTTACGCTCCAGAAATTAAGAATAGAGAAAATAATTAATTTGTAAAAATGGAACATCCTTAAATGATTCGATTTTTGATTTGTTTTATTCCCAAATTGAAAAATTCCAACTTTGACAAAATCAATGGTCGGCAACTTCAAGGAAAACAAATTAACATAACATAGTCTTCTGGAATCGGGCAATCAAGCACAATTAGGCGGATGATCGGAGATGAGAAGCAATCCGCGAAAAGAAGACATACAAGACATATAAGAAGACACATGACAATCGGGTATTAATCACAGAGAAAACACTTCGTTGGACAAGTCAAGTGGACCCAAACACTGGTCACAAATGGCACAAATTCGAGAGATAAATGAACAAATATGGCCGAATTTTATGGGGTATATTTGTTGCAATTTGGAGAGATTAGCTTAATGATATGTGTGCAGTCTATGGAGGAATTTTAAACGTAATTTCTGGGATAAGGCTAATTTGTAAATTTAAGACAAAAAGATTTATTTTTATGGTAAAATGTTTGAGACTAAGCCTAAGGCTAAGCCTATGTCTAAGCCTAAGCCTAAGCCTATGCCATAGACTAAGCCTAAGCCTAAGTTTAAGGCTAAGCCTAAGCCTATGTCTAAGCCTAAGCCTAGGCCTAAGCCTAAGACTAAGCCTATGTCTAAGCCTAGACCTAAGCCTAAGCCCAAGACTAAGCCTAAGCCCAAGCCTAAGACTAAACCCGATTTCCATTAGTGATAAATTGATTTTACCTCGAAAAGTATGTTATTTTCAACTCGCAAATTTTTCAATTTTTCAACAAAAAATGCAATTTGCAAAATAAATCGTATAATTTTTACCAAATAGAAAATTATAAATAAACCAGAATTTTTTGGAAACAAAATCACTGGTTGCACCAACACATATGTCCATATGTAATTGTTACCTTAGCGGAGTACATTATTCAAAATTAATTACCCATCACCGGGGGCTCGAGCGCTTCCATCCGTTTTATAGCCAACTGTGCTGCCTATTTGGAAACAAAGCTGTCATCAAATTTACATCCTATTACATCTTACATAAGATAAACTTTTCTCGACAACTTGTCCAAAATCGTGAACAGAAAGTAAGCTAATAATCAATGCATTAAAAAGTAAAATTCACGAAAAACGTGAGAAAAAAAATATATAAGAACTCGGTCAAGCTTGTGTATAATTTTCTTTTTGTGTAATTAATTTTTCCGCCTTGAGCATGCACCTTTTGGCTGCCCATGAAAAATGGAATCTAAACTGACTCTCCGTTTCGTTGCAAATATGCGTGTATTCCAGCCGGAAGTTTTTCGTGCGCGAATTTCAGGCGAATTCTTTGTTTTTATTTGACTTTCGGACGGATCTATTTTTTATAAATAAAATTTTGGTGATAGAATGAGGCAGAAAAAAACATGAAAATCAACTTAAAAAAGAATTAGGAATAAATAAAGGATAAGCCTAATGATAAGACTAAGAATAAGGCTAAGCTTAAGACTAAGAATAAGTCTAAGGTTAAGCCTATATCTAAGCCTAAGCCTAGGCTTAAGCCTAAGGCTAAGCCTATGTCTAAGCCTAGGCCTAAGAATAAGCCTAAAGTTAAGCCTATGTCTAAGCCTAAGCCTAAAGCTAAGCCTAAAACTAAGCCTATATCTAAGCCTAGGCTTAAGCCTAAGGCAAGCCTAGGCCTAAGCCTAAGGCTAAGCCTAAGCCTAAGCCTAGGCTTTAAGCCTAAGACTAAGCCTAAACCTATATCTAAGCCTAAGCCTATATCTAAGCCTAAGCCTAACCTATTATAAGCTTAACTTTGCCCCTGGAAAATTGTCAAAATTTTCATTTTTTAAATTTGGCTAAACTTTACATAAATAAAAAAACAACAATTGCAAAAATTGACTAAATCAACGCGTAGCCAAATCGAATCCAAAGTCAATACCCCGAAAATCTCACCCCGAACTGTTCCTCATACTCATCTCCTTTCTTAGCCGACATAGCCATTATTAGCTGCTCTTCGATGAAGCCCCATATACGTTCATTCCGTTCTTTCACACGGCGCGTAGGTGGTGGTCGCACAAACAAGTCTTGCTCGGCCTGAACTGTTGACCTGAACGGTCAAGGTGCGCTTTGCTGAGGCTAAGAACCCCAACTGAGGAGGCTTTCACCTCATTTTCGTCTATCGAAAGATTTTCCGCACCACCGCAAGCATTTCTTCGAAAAGCTGTTCCGACTAATCTCCGGGACTATTTGACTATAGTACAAATTTCTTCTACTGCGCGAAAACGAAGCTTTCTACTGCAAAATGCAAATCGAAGTGGGAACAGTATTGAGTGCTGAAGAAGCGAACAAAGCCAACAATCCGAGGCTCGAAGAGTCGCCAAATGACCGGCTGAAGACGATTCTCATCAGAAAGTTGTCCGGAACGTCCACTATAAGAAAAGCTAACAACATTCATCGCCACACATTTGTACTAGGCCTGTCAAGTGCTCGAACAAGTCAAGTTAGCTAATGTAACAAAATGGAGTACAATATGAATTCGGGTGAAAAAATGAGGGGGTTTTTGAGTTTTAAGTGAATATTTGGGTGTTAAAAAGATGGTCAGTGCTTCAAAAGTCGTGGATTTGTGTACTTGACAAAACATGGACAACACCTAAAATTGAGAGGAGTCCTTATGGAGGACTAGATTAAGAATACAAATAAAAACAAGCCTAAAATGATAAATTAGAACAATTGGATAAACAAAAGAGTAAATTCTTTTACAACAAATAATTTCAGAGCAAAATTAAGCTTATGATAGGTTAGGATTAGCCTTAGGCTTAGGTTTAGACATAGGCTTAGCCTTAGCCTTAGCTTTGGGCTTAGGCTTAAGCTTAGACTTAGGCTTAGCTTTAGGCTTAGCCTTAGGCTTAGACATAAGCTTAGCCTTGAGCTTAGGCTTAGCCTTATCTTTGGGCTTAGGCTTAGATTTAGTCTTAGGCTTAGCTTTAGGCTTAGCCTTAGACATAGGCTTAGCCTTGAGCTTAGGCTTAGCCTTGGGCTTAGACTTAGCCTTAGGCATAGGTTTAGTCTTGGGCTTACGCTTAGACTTAGCCTTTATACCATATATTCAAAAAATTCAAGAACAAAAAAATGAATGCACCCAAGCGCACCTTTTTGAACGGTTAGTTAGTCTTTTTTGACGGCTCCCGACAATTAGTCGACAGGTACAAATTTAGGTAATTAAGGTAAGGCCATTTGTCGGCACAAAAAGCCAACAACTCAGCCTAGACAACACAACAGTCAACCTCCAAAAATTGAAGAGGTCCTCGCATACAAAAGAGGCTGACAAAAACAGGTATGTTCCGGGCGGCGGCGGAAAAGACTCATTATGGATATATTGGGCGGTAAAAATTGAGATTGAAAAATGTTTGACAAGAAAAAAATTTTTAAATTAAAAAAATGTCGCCAATCAACTCAGTTCACCGAGCGCTTCAAAATGAGTACCATATCATGGAATTTTGGGGGTTTAGTCTGAAGTCCGAAGGCAGTGGGTCTGGTCCCTGTGTCCAAGACCCAAATGTGGTCAATATATCCTTGGGGTTGCACCCATAGGTCAGTTGCGATATACTACTGACATTCAGTAACACATAAGCCAAATAAAAAGTTTTATCCGGAAAGCTCATCATTAATCATAATTTTCACCTAAAGAATATCGAGAAACACCTATATAACATATAGTAGCCGCAACAATGACACTCTTGTCCGTCATTCACGAAACAACCGGGGGGATTTCCATACAAAATGAAGAAAATAAGGCCGCGCGAAATGGACAATAGACTCGAAAACAAGGCGAGAACACACGGGAAACAAATGCGTGCACCGTGGGGTGGATAAAAATGTCCACAAAAGACAAAATTAGCAACAGGTCGGAAATTTATTGTCGATGTGAGAAAATAAGCATCTGGATAATGCCAGCGAGCTGTACACCTTCACGCTACGCATAACAAACATAAATGGTCGAGTCAATTAGACTGATTTTGAGGTAATTTGAGACGATTTTTGGCCTTGTGTGTAAAGAATGGCAAAATTCATTAAAAATTGGAAAAATCGTAAAAAAAAATTGAGAAATTCGTAAAAAATTGAAAAATTAGAAAACATAAATGGTAGATTCATCAAAAATTAATTAGAATGATTTTGAAGTAATTTGAAACGGCTTTTGCCCATGTGTAAAGAATGACAAAACAATTTTTTCCTAAAGTTTTGCTCGGGGCACATAGTCTTTTTGTTTTCAGACAAGTACCACTCACCGACCGATTAGCTCGTTTACCCATATAGCCCTGAGAAAAGCGGCTATCCTTTACCAACCACCTGTATAATATAGCCTCACTTAGCGGTCAGTGCTTTGTCCAACGAAGAGGGATTAAAAAGATTTGCTTTGGGCTATGCCATGTTTACCTTGCGCTCAACCGAAAACACATTTACAAATGTGCCGACGATGAAGACAAATACGGATTCTCCATCCTTTCTTTTGACTATCATATTTTGTTGCCCCAATTTTTCGGTTCAGGCATATCCGAAAACGTTTCTCCTTGTTGTGGCTATAGGATTTCTTGGTAAACATAGTCAACAGGATGCGTCGTTTGATTTTTTCGAATATGGTGCAAAAAAGGCGTTAATAGAAAACGGAACTATCGCTAAATGAGTTTTCGACAAATATGGAGGTTACAAGAAAAAAAAAGAAACAATAAATGTTTGTGGAAAAAGAAAAGAACTTATGATTTTGGGGGCATAGGCTCTAATGGGACGAAGAAGATGGAATGAAACGAACAAATAGAACGATATGAATGAAGCAATATAATGAAACAAAATCAAATTCAGGGTTTTCGTGCCAATATTCAGGCAAATTCAAACCCGATCAAATGAAACGATTTGCCTAAAACTGATTTACAAGAATGAAAACAATTCGAGTTTGAATTTGCCTAAATATTGACACTAAAACCCTGAATTTGGTTTCGTTTCATTCGCGTCGTTTTATTCAATCGTTTCATTCGTATTGTTTTTTTGGATTTGCCTGCATATTGACACGAAAACCCTGAATGTCAAAGATAAACGACATTTTCATAAACGCAAAAAAAAATTCCCGTTAAATACCAAACTTTTAGCGGTCATCTTAAATTTACGATTATCTAAATCCCTCCATAATCCCCGTTCTATTATTGTGGACCGGTCAGCGTAAACTTTCGATGCAATTGATGGACTTTTGGAACGTCATGTTCCGCATTTTCGAAAATTCGTCCATAAATTTTTATGCATCGTCGTCGGCCACAAAAGTTATTATTTATGATTATCGCGTTCACCGACCGGATTATGCGGTCTTCGGGTTTGAAAATCGTGGATCATTTCGATTCGTTTCATGGATCCAATATAAATAAGAGTTTTCGGATTCAGGATGATTTTCTTAAGAATGGAACGGCAGCAGCGCGACGTGAAACATGATTCTACGTGGTGGATCTGTCAAAATTTGATTTAATGATCGTCTTATAATTATCTTCATATAAAAAGGTCAAATGAGTTTGAGATGTGAAGAATTGAATTTGGAGTAAGAAAGCTCTCTAGATAGCTCTAGCGATACCTAGACAAATTTAGGGGACCTTGACAAATTTAGGGAGATTTACCCTTTGATAGAATAAGGTTGAACCACCCCAGGGCCGTAGCTAGGGGTAGAGTCTGAAGCAAGGCAAGACGTGTTGTCTTGCTTTTACGGATGGAGGATTTTTGCGCCCTCACATATGCACAACAACACTTGCGCATCCGATTTTTGCGCACCGACATTTGAGCCCCTAAATTTACGCCCCGACATTTGCACCCATACATTTGCGCCCCAATATTTGTACCCCGATATTTGCGCTCTATAATTGTGCAACGACATTTGCGACCCTACATATGCGCGCTAATAATTGCACCCCGCTATTTGACGCTAATAATTGCGCCCCAACATTTGCACACTCAACTTGTACACTCTTTTCCGTTTTTAAAATTTTCAACGTTTTTTGAAAGATATTTTACCAGTTGGGTGCGCAAATGCCGGGGCGCAATTATTAGCGCGAATATGTAGAGGCGCAAATATGAAAGTGCAAATGTTAGGTGCGCATATGTAAGGGCGCAAAAGTCTCCCCATCCACTTTTGCCCGAGACTAGACGAAATTCGAGCAAGAAAAAGCAGGCAAGGTGCAAGACCAGTTGAAAATTGAATTGTACCTGCACCGTTTTTATGTTGTTTTTTTCGTTTATTGAACCCGCACAATTTTTCAAAAAATGTCAAATTCGTGTTCTTGCATATAAAACCCCCATTACCAAAAATTATCCAAATATACCAATACAAAAAAATAAATAAATTTTGCTTTAATTCAATCCACAAATTTGGGAACTGGCATCAAATAAGACACTATTTCTGTTTATAAACAATGTC
>JAQGCP010001255.1:0-12873 GCA_034699885.1 Acrobeloides thornei | reverse complement strand
GTTCGTTATTGGCTTGCTATTGGGAGCAATATTAACTATCGGAAGCTATTGTTTATACATTTATAAAGTAAGGCACTAGTTTTTTAAATATTAGATAGAACCGTGGGGGGGGGGGAGACAAGCTAATGCGCTCGGCGGGTAGGCGATTGGGTAGTGATGAGGGGGGATTTTTTTTAGCAAAGACAAGAACGAGATGGAACGATCGTTCAAACAACACATGAACGGGGTGCTTGTTGTCTCGTTCTTGTCGTCCCGTTTTTGTGTCCCGTTATTGTGTATCCCATTTTTCTCTGCCCTACCCAAACCTACTCTACTTCACGCTGGTCAAAATTGAAAAATTTGTCAAAAATCGAAAAAAGTTCGTTAAAATTTTCAAATTTTACGAACTTTTTTCGTTAAAGAAAGAACTCATAAGCACTCGGATCAGGGCAAAGATCTCGTTCGGGGCGCTCAAAGACTTATCGATCGGATCAGAAAATCTCCTCTCCCCTCCGAGCGCGATAGCGCTCGATCCCCCTAGTTTATATCCTTAAATTTTAGAAAGAACTGAAATCCCTATTCTCTCGAGCCCATGGCGTCAAAATTCAATATGGAGATTTTTCTTATTTAAATCCTGTTTATGCAAACGCTGCCAATCAGATGCTATAATTATTGAAAATTTAATTGTATCGAAAAATTTTTCCCATAGCGCGAAATCGAATTAAACTTTCCAAATATAATTATCTTAAATTTTTTGGAAAATTTACCTGGTAATGGTGTCCAAAATGGACTCTTCGCAAAATCTTACAGTTTGCACTTTACCCAGCCACAAAGTTGTAGTGAAAAAATATTAAAAAACGTCACGGCGCGAAGCGATTTGACGATTTTTATTCGTCAACTTTTTTGGAAAAATTGTAAAAAAAGTCGATTTTGGAAGGGACACCAAATTTTCAAAGTTGACCCCTTACACCCCTCAAATTTGTGCAAAATTGGACCCATCTGCCTAGATGTGTTGGAAAATGCGTTTTATTTTATTTATTAAATGTGCAAATATGCTTTATTTTTTATTAAATAAATTGAGTTTATTTTAAAATGTAATTTATAAAATACAAAAATAGAACCGGGAGACCGAGCGCCTTCGACGCTCAAGGGATCGTCCTAAAAATTTTTTGTGTTTTTTTAAAAATGTTTCTAACTTTTTTTGCTAAAAAATTCAATTTTTGAAATTTAGCCAATGTTTCAATCTAAGGGTGGTATTGCTGATGGTGTTTGGAAAGTGTTAAATGATGAGCTGATGGTTTTTACAATGAATGGTGTAGTAGCAAGAGAAAAAATCTTGGGCTTTGATCTAGGTTAGATTAAAAAATTCGGATAAAGTTAAAAATACGATAAGTAACGCGATTTTGCCAAAACCTCCGATCGACTGGTCTTGATGAGTTATGACCAAAAACGCAACAAAAAATTTAAAAAAAAGTTCTGACATTGTCAAAAAAACGCTGAAAAGGTGTTTTCTCGTCCAGAATTGTCGAGAAAACACGTTTTTGAAATGCCAAGACTTTTGTCCTCTTGGCGAGGACTATTGCCCCTTAGGCGAGGGTATACCGCCCCTTAGCCGAAGACTTTTGCCCCCCTTGTATATATACTATAGTCAGGACATCTCAAACTGGCTCAAAAACGATCGACCCAAAATTTTTTTTGTTGCGTTTTTTGGCCATAACTCATGAAGACAAGTCGATCGGAGTAGGTTTTGTCAAAATCGCGTTACTGTATCCTTAAATTTTACCAAAAATTCCATTAGTTTAATTTTTTACTGTTTATTTTTAAGATGGAACTTTAATCAAAACAGAATCTGATGGTTTTGACTGGCAACTTTGGGCTCCTAATGTGAGAAAGAAAATTGCAGATTATTTTGAAAATGGCTACAAAATTTGCACTTTCATACACCAGAAACGAATTCAGGTGACCTTTTCTTTGTTTAAAATTGCAACAAAAAATTCATTTTTTTTAGTTTTTCTGTGTTTTGCATATATCGATTCAACTTTTAGTATATTGCCTGTTATCGTGGTCCTTATAGAAGAAAAGCGCCACTTAGATTGGCTTCCATGAAACAAGACTTTAAACGCAAAATTCAAGCGATTTGTGGGAAAATTGGTGTGCCCATGCAGGTTGGGTTCAAAAATTGATTTTTTCTAAACGAAAGATTTGAGGTTTTTATTTCGAACGGACCACCAGAATTTCGAAAGCCATATATTGGCATGTGGACACGGCTGGAGAAATACAAAAATGATTTGGTTAAAGTGAAACGAGATGAGTCGTTGTATGTGGGCGATGAAGCAGGAAGAATTTCATCAGCGGTATGTAATTGTAGTAGCCTAGAATTATTTTTGAATTTTAAATTCAACAATTGATTTAATGAATTTTGAGCTCGAAATTCGATTTCTACAGAATTTTGAACTCCAAATTCGATTTCCTAGTGAGCTTGCAAAAATTGGTTAGAGTGAGTCTCTGGGTGAACACTCCGCCCGTATCTCGAAAAAATTTTTAAAATTAACTATAGGGGTAATTTTATGCGGGAAATCGATTGTACGCATTCCCGAAGCGTGAAACGCCTTGATTTATGAAAAAATTGGGTTTTTGAAGCCCATTTCGCTTCAAAAACCCAATTTTTTTTCATGAACCAGGGTCAGGGAAGCGTTTTCACTTTTCGGGAATACCGCAATCGATTTCCCACATAAAATTACCCCTATAGCGTCATTTAAAAAAAATTTTCGAGATACGAAAAGATTTAAGTGGGCGTTCACTCCCTCTTTAAATCTTGCTTGCCACAATAAATATTGTATTTTGGACTTTTCTGGAAACAAATTTGTAGACTAGACCCGAGAAAGACCGCTCAGCAGCTGATCACTTATTTGCTCTAAACTTGAAAGTTCCGTTTAAAACCCCAGAGCAATTTTTCTTGGACCAACCGGAAGAAGAAGCCTATGAGTTGAAGTCATTTGATCCAAGCGCTGTTTTGGAAAATACTGAAGTCTCTCAGTTTGATCCAGGTTATCCAACAGATTTTTCATTTCTAAAATCTTTTTTTTAGCCGATACAGTAATTCCTTCACCGGAGACCGAAGTCATCGTTCTTGTAGGTCCTCCTAGCTCTGGAAAAAGCGTCTTTGCTAACCAGCTAAAGGAAAAATACGGATATGGTGTAGTGTGCAGCTATTGGTATCAAGCTTCGGCTGAGTGTGTTGCTGAGGCCAAAGAAATGTTAAAGACGAAAAAAAGTGTTATTGTTGATGGTGCAAACCCGCATGCCGACTCCCGGTATGTCAGATAAAAAACGAGAATGTGTTTCATAAAGCGTAAAAAATTTAAAAAACAACAGCTCGTACAAAAAAGTGATTTTTTTCATCTCAATGCGATTTTGTGTCAAAAATGCTATTTTAAAGTTCTTTTAAACAACTTTATAAGAAATTCTTTAGAAAGCTCTACATCAAATTGGCTAAGCAGATGAAAGTCTCATGTCGATGCTTTGTGATGAACACGAGTTATGAGCATGCACAGCACAATTATGAATTCGGAACATTGATTGGCATGAATAAGGTTTTCCCTACGATGGATATGTTTCGAAACATGGTGCACCAATGTGCGGAAGAACTTTTAACATTCACTCTTTTATAGATACCAACAGTGAAAGAAGGCTTTACTGAAGTAGTCAAAGTGAATTTTGTGCCGATGTTCCAAGAACCCTCGCATCGTGAAATCTATGAAATGCGACTTACGCGCGAACCTGATTTCTATGCTTGATAAAATTTCACTTGTATTATTTATGGTTTATTCTTGCTTGATGTTTAATTGTATTGTGTTTATTTATTTGTTATGAATTATAAAGTTTTTGCTGAATTTTCTACAGAATTTTGAGCTCAAAAGTCGATTTCTACAGAATTTTGAGCTCAAAATTCGATTCTCTACAGAATTTGTTTTATCTGACATACCGGGAGAACTTCAAAGTTTACATACATACACAGCTCAATAATAATATGTGTACCCTACTTCAAAAATCTAGAACTTGTTCAAATTAAAAGATTTTTCAAAAATTCTTTTTGCATTGTAAAGCGCCGATCGTGATCTAGCTATGTATGGAGCGGTTTTTTTCTGAAACGTTAAAGTTAGAGAGATATCGAATTTTGAAGTTCGTACATATGTATCGAATACCCTTTAAAATACAAGGGGTTTGTATGCCATCTCATGATCCTGAGGTTTACCCAGCCATAAAGTTG
This sequence comes from Acrobeloides thornei, assembly GCA_034699885.1. NCBI lineage: Eukaryota > Metazoa > Nematoda > Chromadorea > Rhabditida > Cephalobidae > Acrobeloides > Acrobeloides thornei. The sequence goes on along the minus strand of JAQGCP010001255.1, from coordinate 8,624 downwards.
TGGGGGAAAAAATAGTAAAAAACGTCGCGGCGCGAAGAGATTTGACGATTTTTATTCGTCAACTTTTTTGGAAAAATTGTAAAAAAAGTCGATTTTGTAAGGGGCACCAAATTTTCAAAGATGACCCCTTACACCCCTCAAATTTGTGCGAAATTGGAACCCATCTGCCTAGATGTGTTGGAAAACTCGTTTTATTTATTAAATGTTCAAATATGCTTCATTTTTATTAAATAAGTTGAGTTTATTTTAAAATGTAATTTATAAAATACAAAAATAGAACCGAGCGTCTTCGACGCTGAAGGGATCGTCCCAAAAAATTTTTGTGTTTTTTTAAAAACAACGTCTAAGAAACTATTCTTCTAACTTTTTTTGCTAAAAAATTCAATTTTTGAAATTTAGCCAATGTTTCAATCTAAGGGTGGTATTGCTGATGGTGTTTGGAAAGTGTTAAATGATGAGCTGATGGTTTTTACAATGAATGGTGTAGTAGCAAGAGAAAAAATCTTGGGCTTTGATCTAGGTTAGATTAAAAAATTCGGATAAAGTTAAAAATACGATAAGTAACGCGATTTTGCCAAAACCTCCGATCGACTGGTCTTGATGAGTTATGACCAAAAACGCAACAAAAAATTTAAAAAAAAGTTCTGACATTGTCAAAAAAACGCTGAAAAGGTGTTTTCTCGTCCAGAATTGTCGAGAAAACACGTTTTTGAAATGCCAAGACTTTTGTCCTCTTGGCGAGGACTATTGCCCCTTAGGCGAGGGTATACCGCCCCTTAGCCGAAGACTTTTGCCCCCCTTGTATATATACTATAGTCAGGACATCTCAAACTGGCTCAAAAACGATCGACCCAAAATTTTTTTTGTTGCGTTTTTTGGCCATAACTCATGAAGACAAGTCGATCGGAGTAGGTTTTGTCAAAATCGCGTTACTGTATCCTTAAATTTTACCAAAAATTCCATTAGTTTAATTTTTTACTGTTTATTTTTAAGATGGAACTTTAATCAAAACAGAATCTGATGGTTTTGACTGGCAACTTTGGGCTCCTAATGTGAGAAAGAAAATTGCAGATTATTTTGAAAATGGCTACAAAATTTGCACTTTCATACACCAGAAACGAATTCAGGTGACCTTTTCTTTGTTTAAAATTGCAACAAAAAATTCATTTTTTTTAGTTTTTCTGTGTTTTGCATATATCGATTCAACTTTTAGTATATTGCCTGTTATCGTGGTCCTTATAGAAGAAAAGCGCCACTTAGATTGGCTTCCATGAAACAAGACTTTAAACGCAAAATTCAAGCGATTTGTGGGAAAATTGGTGTGCCCATGCAGGTTGGGTTCAAAAATTGATTTTTTCTAAACGAAAGATTTGAGGTTTTTATTTCGAACGGACCACCAGAATTTCGAAAGCCATATATTGGCATGTGGACACGGCTGGAGAAATACAAAAATGATTTGGTTAAAGTGAAACGAGATGAGTCGTTGTATGTGGGCGATGAAGCAGGAAGAATTTCATCAGCGGTATGTAATTGTAGTAGCCTAGAATTATTTTTGAATTTTAAATTCAACAATTGATTTAATGAATTTTGAGCTCGAAATTCGATTTCTACAGAATTTTGAACTCCAAATTCGATTTCCTAGTGAGCTTGCAAAAATTGGTTAGAGTGAGTCTCTGGGTGAACACTCCGCCCGTATCTCGAAAAAATTTTTAAAATTAACTATAGGGGTAATTTTATGCGGGAAATCGATTGTACGCATTCCCGAAGCGTGAAACGCCTTGATTTATGAAAAAATTGGGTTTTTGAAGCCCATTTCGCTTCAAAAACCCAATTTTTTTTCATGAACCAGGGTCAGGGAAGCGTTTTCACTTTTCGGGAATACCGCAATCGATTTCCCACATAAAATTACCCCTATAGCGTCATTTAAAAAAAATTTTCGAGATACGAAAAGATTTAAGTGGGCGTTCACTCCCTCTTTAAATCTTGCTTGCCACAATAAATATTGTATTTTGGACTTTTCTGGAAACAAATTTGTAGACTAGACCCGAGAAAGACCGCTCAGCAGCTGATCACTTATTTGCTCTAAACTTGAAAGTTCCGTTTAAAACCCCAGAGCAATTTTTCTTGGACCAACCGGAAGAAGAAGCCTATGAGTTGAAGTCATTTGATCCAAGCGCTGTTTTGGAAAATACTGAAGTCTCTCAGTTTGATCCAGGTTATCCAACAGATTTTTCATTTCTAAAATCTTTTTTTTAGCCGATACAGTAATTCCTTCACCGGAGACCGAAGTCATCGTTCTTGTAGGTTATCATAGCTCTGGAAAAAGCGTCTTTGCCAACCAGCTAGAGGAAAAATACGGATATGGTGTAGTGTACAGGCATGAAGCCTTGGCTAAGTGTGTTGCTAAGGCCAAAGAAATGTTAAAGACGGGAAAAAGTGTTATTGTTGATGGTTGTAACCCCGATTCCCGGTATGTCAGATAAAAAACGAGGGCTTTATTGCAGTTTAGGGGTCCAATTAATAGTTTAAGGGTCCAATGTTTGTAAAATGTAATATTATATTTAAAAAATTTATATAAGCTACACAAATAGAAATTAAACCATAAAACGGTAAGACTTGGCCTTAGGTCACAATAGTATGCATCCCCCTCAAGTGACCCAGAAAAGTATTGGTTCCGCGTTTTATACTATTATCGTGTTTTCTGGTCGTTTCGAAAGCATTTAAATTGATTTCATGTGTTTTTAACATCCAAAATGGCCTAAGACTGCGGAAATGAGGCCTAAACCCTTCGCCCAGTGAGCTTAAGCTTAGCTAAGTCTAGTTTAAGAAACAGTGAGTTACAGCCCGGTAGGTTCGGCCTAATCCAAAAGTAGGTATTGACCACAATCGAAATCGAAAATAGAGATGTGTTTTTATTTAGGCTAAGCGGCAGCGAGGCGCGCCGAGCTGCCGCTTAGCCTAAATAAAAACACATCCCTATTTTCGATTCCGAGCGTTGGTCGTGGCTCCAAAATCGCGCACCGGCGCCGCTCCTAAGTTCACTTCGACGTTGACGGCCTAAGCCTAATAACGTATAAAATGTTTAGAAATACTCATTATATTTAGATTTAGGCCGTCAACGTCTAAGTGAACTTAGGAGCGGCGCCGGTGCGCGACTTTGGAGCTACGGCCAACGCTCGGAATCGAAAATAGGATGCATTTTGATATATTAAGGCCCTAACGATACTACCAAACAAATCGCCAAAAGCAAGAAAAACATGGACATAATCGTGTTTTATTCTTTACTTAATGACAGGCGTCTCGACATTATTTCTTGTTGAATAAAATCAACATTTTCTAGATTTTTATATTTGTAGATCAAATATAGCTTAGATGATAAACATTATATAGTTTTAGATTACCATTTAAGTTAATTTTTCTCTTATATAGGTATACAAGTAAAGATTTTATAACATACAATATACACAAAATTTGATCGGACCCTTAAACTATTAATTGGACCCCTAAAAGTTGATTGGGCCTCTAAACTGCAATAGCACCAAAACGAAAATAATGCGTTTCATCGAAAGCATAAAAAATTAAAAAAACAACAGCGCAAAAAATGGCTCAAAAGGATAATTCTTTTTTTGTAAATAAAAATCACTTTTTTGTACATTTTTTGTATGAACACACTTTTTTGTAAATTATCCTAGACTGAGGTTTTGGCGTTCACAGTGAAGACCACATAGTCTAGAGTAGAGTGGGGAAACCTAAAAAAATTTTAAAAAATGATAAATTATTTTTCATTAAAAATGACTAAATTTTCACTTAAAATGTCTAGAATTTCATTTTTTAAATCAAAAAGCATAATTTTTCACCAAAAAATGCCTTTTTTGAGCATTTTCAGCTTATAAACGGCAAATTTCAACGAAAAATCGCGAAAATTTTGTTTAAAAACCCGACCGAAATCGAACGAGTTTTATCGGTCTTCCCTACTCTAGTCTAGGGTAATTTAAAAAAAGTATGCTCGTACAAAAAAGTGATTTTTTTCACCTCAAAATGCGATTTTTGTGTGCCAAAAATGCTATTTTAAAGTTTTTTAAACGACTTTACGATTCTTTAGAAATCCCTACATCAGATTGGCTAAGCAGATGGAAGTCCCATGTCGATGCTTTGTGATGAACACGAGTTATCAGCATGCACGGCACAATAATGCATTCGCAAAATTGATTGGCGCGGATAAGAAACTCCCTACGATGGCAATGGATATGTTTCGAGAAAATTTTAAGGTGCACCAGAAATTTTTTGTGCGGAAATACTTTTAACATTCACTCTTTTATAGATACCAACAGTGAACGAAGGCTTTACTGAAGTAGTCAAAGTGAATTTTGTGCCGATGTTCCAAGAACCCTCGCATCGTGGAATCTATGAAATGCGACTTACGTGCGAATAAGATCACTATGCTTAATAAAATGTCAATTGTATTATTTATGGTTTATTCTTACTTGATGTTTAATTGTATTGTGTGTTTATTTATTTGTTTTGAATTATAAAGTTTTTACTGAATTTTCTACAGAATTTTGAGCTCAAAATTCGATTCTATACAGAATTTTATATATATTTTCTACAGAGTTTATTTATTTGTTATGAATTATAAGGTTTTTTTACTGTAAAAATGTTAAACTGGTATTTTTGTGATGAAAACAACATAAATTTTTTCCTTAAAAATTACGCGATATGTCTCAAGAATTTCTGCCTATGGCACTGCAAGGCCTGGTAACCAAAGGCTTAGGGATGTTCACGGGACATAAGCGACCATGTACGCAAAAAAGCGTCCACCCACCATTTTTAAAGTTTTATAGTAAAAAGTTAGCTTATGAACTACAATTTACAATTTATTTATACTATAAGCACATGATACAATGTCCCATTTAAGCTCAATTAGACAATGCTTTAAAAGCTGGATACCAGGGAAATTTTTTGCAAAAAAATATTTTATCCTTTCCGAGATATAGCTGTTTGAAGTTGACCCTTCAAGAAGAAATTTTAACGATATTTTATGGATTTTATTACTTTTTTTACACTTTTTAGGAAAGATCCAGTGCTATACTTTGACCCATGCTTTAGTGAAAAATCCATAAAAATTAAAAATATATCTTATCTAAAAACTCTGGAATTGACCTTTGGGGATTGAACCTTCCTAGTTCAAGATGAATTTTGCTCCACTTGCTCCTGTACTTTGGGTGAGAAATTTTTTTGTTTGGCACGAAATGCCCTAGTAATGCTGTATTTTTTGGTTGTTTCCTTAAGAAGCTAAAAAATTTATTCGAAATTTATATACATACAAATAAAGTGCACATAAAAGAAAATTTGCACGAAAAAACAAAAATAAAACATCTGATATGCATAATACCCAATAAATATAATTTTCCACGGAATAACAAAAAAAGATCTGGTACTTAAAAATTTCTACACCGAACTTTCAGTGTTCACATATTCTAGGGGTATAGACCCATTGTTACCATTGGTTAGCCTCCTGGGAGGACTATAATCTGGAGGAGGTTTGTAATACTCACTTGTTACAGCATTGAGATAGTCATGATCTTCTGGAGACTCTGAAAATTGAGATGTATACTAAGGAGTGGAAAACAGCTGCCACGGTCCGGCTTTTAAATTTCGGCCCTCTAGGAGGGACATCTGCCCCACCCCTCCCCCACTCGCCTACGCCACCGTCGGGACGAGGGCCCCGACCCTGGCCGAGGCTCCTGTTTGAAATTTGAAAAGTGGAAAAAATTTCACTATTTTTTGAATTTCACTCATTCCTTACCAGCATTTGCATAATCCATAGTTCTAGCAATCACTGGGGTATAAAGGACATCAGGTTCATTGGAAGAAGCATCAAGATTTTCGTCGTTGGCTCCAGATTTTGGGACTAAGTAATTTTCTTCATCAGTGATCTCTTCATCCAATAGACCACTTTCAGTAGTGATGGAAAGTTGGCGTTTACCTCCGGGCTCACTTTTATACCGTGTAGAGTTTGTGCCAGTGCTCGAAAGCCGTGTATGTCGGGTGCCCATGAGCTGAAAAGTTAATTTTTTACGAAAAAATAATATCATCATCGTGTTCCTCGCATAAAAATACTCATATGCAAAAATTTTCATCAATTTTGAATGTTGAAAAAAGGAATCGCTTTGGGTGGGATCGAACCCTCATTAGTTCGAGCGGTTGGCATTCTAACCACATGGTTATGGCTGTCAAAATGTCCAACCTGGTGAGGAAATAGATAAGATAACGATACTCACCGGTCGACTCGGCGACGTTGGGCTAGGTGGTAAATCCGTCTCCGTAGTCATATTTGTCATGCTAGTTTGATTAAAGTAGTTCGAAATTTCATCGTCCACGGGGTTTGTAAAATCTGAATCTCTTAAAAGATCTTCAAGGAGTTTTCGCTGATGCTGCTCAGAGTCTGCCGTTGAGTCCATTCTTTGGGGGAGTTGGCGATCCTAAATTTGACAAATGTTGATTATTGAAACGAAATTTTGAATTTACCAAAACGAATTGATGTGGTGCACGGTTGTATTGCCTTAGAGTTTCTTTGAGACTTTTGAATTTTGGTCTGGAGTCAGGAGAAGTTGCCCAGCCTAAAAATTAGGGTTGAATAAGTATACTAAGCTTGGGCTTAGGCTTAAGAATGAACTTGGGCATAGTCTTAGGCTTAGCTTAAGCCTAGGCTTAGGCTTAGACTCAGACAGCGTAGTTAGTTTAGTTCAGTTAGGCATATCCTTAGGCTTAGGTATATGTATAAGTAGACAAATTAAAAACCTACAAGTCAACAACAACTGATATAACTCTTGACTACAATTAGATGGCTGCTTCAACCTTCCACCATTATCCAAATATTGAAACAGCGACTCGGCTTGATCTCTTCCCTTTGGCAAAGTCACTAGCTTATACGGCATCTCACCATACACCAAAATCTCCCAACAAGTTACACCAAATGACCAGACGTCAGTAGCTTCTGAATATATAGTGTGTTTTCGATTGGCCAAGCATTCGATCGGCATCCACTTGACTGGAATTTTGTTGTTGATAGTAGAAGTGGGGTTGGCTCCTTCAAGAATGCGAGCAAGACCAAAATCGGTGACTTCGACATGGTTATATCTTTTCATGAGAACATTTCTAGCCGCTAAATCGCAATGGACGATTTTGTTCCTGGCTAGATATTCCATAGCCTAAAAATTATTTTTAATTAAAAAGTATACGATAAGAGCTCTTAATCTTCGAGCTCATTAGGCTTGGGCCTAGGCTTAGGCTTAGATTTAGGCTTGGGCTTAGGTTTATGCTTGGGGTTAGGCTTAGACTTAGTACTAGGTTTAGGCTTGAGCTTAGGCTTGGGCTTAGGCTTAGGTTTAGGCTTAGTATTAGGTTTAGGCTTGGGCTTAGGCTTGGACTTAGGCTTAGGATTAGGCTTGGGCTTAGGTTTACGTTTAGGCTTGGGCTTAGGTTTAGGCTTGGGCTTAAGCTTGGGCTTAGGCTTAGGTTTAGGCTTAGTATTAGGTTTAGGCTTGGGCTTGGGCTTAAGCTTAGGCTTGGACTTAGGCTTAGGATTAGGCTTGGGCTTAGGTTTAGGCTTAGGCTTAGGCTTGGGCTTAAGCTTGGGCTTAAGCTTGGGCTTAGGTTTAGGCTTGGGCTTAGGTTGAGGTTTAGGTTTAGACTTGGGCTTAGGCTTGGGCTTAAGCTTAGGTTTAGGCTTGGGCTTAGGGCTTACGTTTAGGCTTAGGCTTAGGCTTGGGCTTAAACTTATACTTAGGTTTAGGCTTAGGCTTAGGCTTAAACTTAGGGTTATGCTTGGGCTTAGTCTTCTGTTTAGTCTTTGGTTTAGGCTTGAGCTTAGACTTAGGCGTAGACTTATTCTTAAGCGTGAGCTTGGATTAGACTTAGGCCTTCAAGGGAGGACTTTTATTACTTTCAGGAAAGTCTATTCTCAAGAAACCTACCGATGAGATCTGATAACAATACACCATAAGATCTCTAGCACCCAATGAATGTTGATGCTCTTGTAAAAATTTATTCAATGATTTCAACGGTCGAAGTGGTGTAATAATTTTTACGCCTTTGGCAAAACTTATTCCAACAAGAGGTAATAGATGCTCATGATGAAGTTTGGCCATGATTCCAGCTTCTTCGATCATTTCCTAAAATTTGTCAATTTATTTTATATTAAATAACTCAAAAAGTAATTTATTACCGCTTCAGTATTACCAATTTTCACATGAGCAGAGCCACCACCAATGACATTTCCGACATTTATAGCTTTGATTGCCACAGGGAGGGAGATTTTCTTTCCGTTTTTGTCCTGGGTTTTGAATTTTCCCTAAAATTTTTGAAGTGATCAAAATGTAATAGTATCCCTTCTGTCACACACTCTCACTTTTTTCCCTTCTTGAGGAAGAGGGGTGGGAGGTTCCATATCTGTACCCCTCCCCGTGTGTTGGCTTTGTACTTACCGCAAACACAACTCCAAATGCTCCTTCTCCCAAAACCTGTACGGGCGATGGCATCACAAGTTCATCGATTGAGATCAAACGAATTTGGTTCATATTCGGCCTCTTGATGATACTATTCTTATCATACTCGGGTATTTC
>JAQGCP010001254.1:0-12873 GCA_034699885.1 Acrobeloides thornei | reverse complement strand
CCCATTCCCGATCGGTCATTGAAATGGAGAACTGATATTCCACCCAGGCGAAATCGATGCGGACCAATCTAAATGTCTGTAGAAATTCTTTATAAAAAATTAGGACAAAATTTCGAACCCGCGGGCTCAACGTTGATTAACTTGCCAGATCGGACGGGCGGCGCCTTAGACCACTTGGCCATCACCTTTGGATTTTTTCCCATTGGCGGCAGAAATGGACTTTAAATAGCATCTAATTTTGTTATTTCTAAAGGGCTATCAGGTATGCTCTTTCAGAATATATAGGACTTTTGACAAATTCATGCGTCACTTCGTGCGTGTTCCTTGTTAGCTCTATCCTACATATGCATGTAGTACATATTTTTTTAAAATGTTTTGTTTTTTTCCCTAGCAACATAAAAGTATTGCTTGTTGCGTTGTGTTGTTTGCCATTATATATGTTGTACCCGATCTTGAATTTCGCCATATTCATAATCGGGCGCTCGATCTTGAACAAACAATTTTAGGCTTAGGCTAAGCCTTATGCTTAGCCTTAGGCTTAGCCTAAGACTAAGATTGTTTGTTCAAGATCGAGCGCCCGTGTATGTATGTATATTTTCAACGAAATTTTTAGATTTGAGAAAAAAGTGTAAGATTATTTATATTAAAGTCTAAAAAAGTTGATTTGCAAAAAGTTATTATGACAGCCGATGCCGTCTTCGAACGGTTTGATATTGAATTCGACGCAGGGAATGATCCAGTTTTTCATGGCGGTGAACTTATTACAGGATCTTTGAAAGTTAATCTAAAACAGCAAGTTACTATTAAGGCCATTAGGCTACAGTTCAAAGGCAGAGCTTCTTGGTTGGGTGATACGGCAAAAGGGGCTGAAGTTGAAAAGGTAGGCATTTGTATCCTAGTCAGGGGTCGAAAAAGGGGCCTAGGTTCCGGGGACGGCCTCCAAAAGCCTCCGGGAGCCAGGCCCGTTTTGACCTCTGCCCCAAAAGCCCCTAGGGCCCTGGAGGCCGAGTTCTCAGGGAGCCGACCCTTGGGGCTTTCGGGGGCCGGCCCTTTTTGACCCCTGATCCTAGCTACTTATCTATTGAGCCTCAATTTTTAATACATTCCCAATGAAAAAATATTGTTAGGATTTTTTATTTTTTTGAGAGAAGGGGGTTAAGCCCCAAAGTGCGGGGGAGAGGGAGGTCCACTTGTGGACCCTATTCACGTATGCCCTTCTTCCGTGATTTTTCTCAGACCCCTCCCCTCTTCTCTTTTAGTTACTTTACATTCTGGATGACCCCTAAGCAATAAAAAAAACAAGGTGATAACTAACAATCACTTTTCGATCAACCCAATACTTATATGAAAAACACACAACAATCCCCAATTTTCAGGTATATTTCGACAAGGATTTCGTGTTACTCGAACGTCCTCCAGGCCACCCCGAGCCTGGACACTTCCCATGGATTGCCAACTTCACCTATTCTTTGCCTTTTGAATGCCCACTACCAAAAGGATGCCCAACCAGTTATGAAGGCCCGCAAGCTTTTATCAGATATTTTGCAAGAGCCACCTTCCAAACAGATGAAGTCGATTCGGTGAGTTATAGTCGAAAATTTTTTGGTTACTACGAAACTTTTTATTGAATTAGGCAACATGTACATTGAAACGAAAAGAAACGTAGATCCTTATATAGATTTTTTGATGCATCCCTGCGTGGTCGTATGGTGAAAAAATCAGGATTAGTTAGTACTTATAAGGATTAGTATTAACTATTATTAATAGTTAGTACTAATTCTGATTTTTCCGCCATACGACCACGACGGGATGCATCAGAAAGCTATATAAGAATCTATGTTTTTTCGCTTCAATGTACACGTTGCCTGATTCAATAAAGTTCAGTGGTAGCCAAAACACAATTTTCGACTATACAATTTCAATCACATGACAACAGTTATATTTTAGAAGGAATATATGGTGAAGAAAGGCTTCACGATTGTCTCGCCACCAGAATTGCACCAACTTTTACCACCCCAATCAGACCCGGTGTCCGTGAAGGAGACTGTCACTTTTGGTGGATGTTGTTGTCGTGGAAAGGTCACAGCAGAAGTTTCATTGCCGAAAACAACATATGCTCCCGGCGAGAATGTTATCGGAAATTTCACCGTTGACAACCGTTACTCGAGGAGTATCTTAGACCAGGTACTGTCCCATCAAAAATGTTAATTACATGGTTGAAAACAAAATGTTTTAGGTGGAAGTTCGATTAGTAGATCGTGTCAATCGTGCCAGCACCGACATCGAGCATAGTGGAAAACCTGTGGTGAACCATAGAGCAATATTGCAGAAGAAGTTGGAGACGAACGATGTGATAAAATCTAAGCAGACTGTCACAAGGGAAGATGTGACGTTCTTAACAATACCGCCAGTTTGTCCATCAACAGGTATTGTAGGATAAAAAAAAAGAAAAATTTGAAAAAATCGGATATTGTACAAGATCTCCCAAACACACGTGTACAAACACCATCGAAAGTCTCCCCCGAATTTCGGGGGAAGGGGGTTCACCCGACGCCAAAAATGAGCCCCGGTCGCAAAAAATTTTGCGGCCAATTTTTGACGAATTTTTAAATTTTTAATGTATTTTTCAATTTTTTACAAATTTTTCAATTTTTGATGAATTTTTTACGATTTTTTACAAATTTTTTAATTTTTAACGAATTTTTCGATTTTTGACGAATTTTTCAACTTTTGATGAATTTTTGACAAATTTTTCAATTTTTTACGATTTTTGACAAATTTTTTAATTTTTGACGAATTTTTTAATTTGAACAAATTTTTCAATTTTTATGATTTTTGACAAATTTTTTAATTTTTAACGAATTTTTCAATTTTTTACGAATTTTTTAATTTTTTACAAATTTTTCAATTTTTAACGAATTTTTCAGTTTTTGATGGTTTTTTCAATTTTTTACAAATTTTTCAATTTTTTACGATTTTTAACGAATTTTTCAATTTTTGATAAATTTTTTAATTTTTTACGAATTTTTTAATTTTTGATGAATTTTTAATGAATTTTTCGATTTTTTACGAATTTTTCAATTTTTTACGATTTTTGACTAATTTTTTAATTTTTAACGAATTTTTCAATTTTTGATGACTTTTTTTACGAATTTTTCAATTTTTTACGAATTTCTCAACTTTTTATGAACTTTTCAATTTTTTATGATTTTTTACGAGTTTTTCAATTTTCTGCTCCAAAACTCCGAAACAATATCCGGAAAAGATTTGCCCCCTTTTTATCAATCGAAAATTTCCAGGCGACCCCATTACCGCTCAATCATCACCAGAAAACGTTCCATTCATACGTGACGGAAAAGCCTCGGCAATCTTAGAATCGCCTTCAACGGCTACACTCAAATTCAGAAAACAACCTTTCGTCAAGATCAACTATGCTATTCAAGTAAGCACCAATTGAAAAAACAACACCTCTTAAAAATCTTTTAGGTGTCACTGGGTAACCGCGTGCTAATCGAAGTCCCCATTACCATCCATCCAATTCCAATCTACGCGAGTGGAATCGAGTTCCGGCCATTCGCCGCTGGTGCACAACCGATTGGAGAGAGCGATGAAACCGACAAGAAGCTTGTCAATGGTCCATTCAAATTCGAACCGTTATATCCAACTTATGTTGTCGCACCACCACCACCACCGAAGCCAATCAAGACCCAAGATGAAATTGAAGTCAAGACCCAAGATGAAGTCGCACCAATACCGAATGGAAATGTTGAGCTGACGAGGAAGTTGGAAATCTCCGAGCTACCAGATGGAGACCATGGGATTCTGACAAAAGAAGGGATTTTCGTTCGTGAAGAGGTGGATCATCGGATTGAAAAAGTGCCCGAACTTGAGCATCATCCAATTGAGAGACAACCGGAATTGACGCGAGAGCCTCCACCTGAAATTGAACATGAACATCAACCCGAAGCAGAGTTAGAGGAACAACCAATCGAGGAACATCAACCAGAACCACAGCCAGAGCCATCGATTGTCATCTCGAGAGCGCCAGAAGTCGACGAGAATGAAGAAGAAAGTGGATCTGTGGTAATCCATGAAGAAAATGGCCACCACGAACTGAATGGCGACCACGAACGACATGTGGAAAGAGAAGTACAAGACTATGACTTGGCCAACGGGCATGTGCATACGGTCACCGAAACGATTGAAGATGGACCAACAAAGACGCAGAAGAAAGTCGAAACATATGAATATACGGATGAGAATGGAGTGCACGTCGAAGTAACGCACAGGACCGAAGAAACCACCCATATCTCTTCAAATGACGGTATCACAATTGAAAATGGCGGCACGCCGCAAACTGCTGAATAGATTTACAAAATATTTTTCTTTTCGGCTGCGTAGCAAAATGCATAATAGTTAAAATATATGTAAGCCTAGGCTTGGACTTAGGCTTAAGCTTAGGCTTAAGCTTAGGCTTGGGCTTAAGCTTGGGCTTAGGCTTAAGCTTGGGCTTAAGCCTAGGCTTAGAGCTAAGCCCAAGCCTAAACTTAAGCTTAATCCTAGGCCCAAGCCTAAGCCCAAGCTTAAGCCTTAAGCCTAAGGCTAAGCCTAAGCCTAAGCCTAAGCCTAAGCCCAATCCTAAACTTAAGCCTATGAAAATTATGCATTTTGATACAATTATGCATTTTATCATTATGCATTTTGCTACGCATGCTAGTTTTTCTTACAACATTTGAACTTTTTGTAGTCTAGTCATGAATTCTTGAATCAAATTTTCCTTTCTTGACTTTGCCAGCACAATTTTCCGTCCAATTTTTTCATAACTTGTATTATGCCTTCTTTTTCCTGTCACACCTCATATCTCTATTTTTTCTTGGTGAATTTTTTTCGCAAATGCCGTACGCTTGCATGCAAAATTGTCTCCGCATTTAATTTGTCTTTTTAAAAAAATATTTTCCCTAGCTTTTTTATTGTGAGAGACTAATTAGATGATCTAGAAAAATCTTAGAGCTTGAAACTTGTGTATCTTAGCATTGTCAAAACGAATTTTAGGCCTACTCTCAAGCCTAAGCCTAAGCCTAGGCTTAAGCTTAATTGTAGATTCGTATAAAAAAATTAAGCTTTTTTAAAATAAAAAATGCCAAGATGCATATGTAAAAATTGCAACTGTTACAGTATTTGTGAATTCCGTGCGTATTACTTTCAATTAAGGGCCATCCAGATATTACCTTTTCATGTTGGAGAGGGGGTCAGCTCTCTCCACATAAGTTGATAACGCTAGTGCATTTTTGATAACGTTAGGGCGAGGGAGGGGGTCTAAAAATTGATAACGTAATATCTGGACAGCCCTTTATGATGGATTTTTGTTGTTTGATCTGGTAGACCTAATTCGAAAACTTGATTTTTTACTCTCCCAATTTTATTATTATCCTACTACATTAAACGTGTAAAGTCTGCTTGTTTGTGTGTCGGACGATCTCGAGAACGAGCGTTTCAACTGCGGACGCTAACACAAAAGTTGTAGGGGACGATGAGAGAAAACGACCGGCACCAATTTTATGGGAGTACCCCCAGTGGCGTAGATAGGATGGTTGGTTAGGGGGGAATGGGTTATTCTACGGTGGTCTTCTTCCGACCCATGCATCTCATGAAGAATTTCATTCTTGACTCTTCGTGATGTGTCACTTCCTTTATTAGATCGGTTTAGGCTTAGTCTTGGGCTTAGTCTTGGGCTTAGGCTTAGACTTAAGCTTAAGCCTAGGCCTTTCATTAGATCTCACACTGTTTAATGAAGTCGCCGCTCGGAGTCACAATCAACCCTCCGGACGCCCGGTACTTATTAATATAACATTTTTATTTTATTTAATATATATCAAAACCTCTATTATATGGTTAAAGTATTTGCTTTTTTATAGACGGATATTTTTCTTAAATATTTTATAACCACATATATGGCCTTGATTCATTGATTTTGATTAACTATTTTTTTAATATATTTATATGTTACATCAATATTTCCTATATATTTTTTAACAAGAAAATAGCATAATTTTTTAAGCTTTATTTTCATGGCGTTTTTGTTTGTTCGCAGAAGATGATTTGAGTTATTTTTATGCACTATTTTGTGGAAAAAAATGGATGATTTTGGTCTTCGTACCAAGTTATACGTTATTGCTTAGTAATATGATAATGATTATTATATTTCAATTTAATAAAAATTTAACAATATTATTATTAACACGGCAAAACTCCTTCAAAATTTCGGTATATGAAGTTTGGCATGTGAAGTTGGCGATTGTTGAAACTTTGTGTATTACAACGAAAGCTTGAACGATAATTTCTTCCTTGAATCAATAAATTCTGTATATTGAGAAGAAAATAATTCAAAATCCTTGAACATTTAGGAAAAAATAAATAGAGCATTTTTTATAACTCGACGAGACGAATAAAATGACACGAAAATTATCCATTTTGAACATTGTTTTGGGTTATTCAAACGAAAACATTTGAAAATTTTCGTTTCAATAACCCAAAACGATTTTCTAGGCTTAAGCTTAGGCCTAGGTTTAGGCTTGGGCTTAGAACTAAACCTAAGCCTAAGATTAAGCCTAGGTCTAAGCCTAAGCTTAAGCCTAATCTAGGACTACTCCCAAGCTTAAGCCTAAGCCCAAGCCTAAGCCTATGCCTGGAAGAGAGTGTCTGATGTGCCTGATTTCCAGATAAATATTGAATAAATTATATCGAAATAAAAAGTGTAATGGGAACTTTGAGATGACCCTGTAGTATCTTTTATTATTAATAGTTAGAATAAAAAGTATATATCCATCATTGTGTACAAACATAGTAGATAATCTTCGAAAATTAAGTATTCCTTAAATGAAAATCATAAAAGTTTAATCAAAAGCTATGCTTTTACTCTGTTATCTAGGAATTTTCATCTCGAAGTACATTCTCTCATCCGCCCCACGCCAATTAAAAACATAGCTTAAATTCCTCTTAATAAAAAAACGTTGGTGTTATCCCTTGGAATCTAGATTTGTTTTCATCCTTATACAGTCAAACCTCCATATAACGACATTTTCATTTAACGACACCTCCATGATTTCGATATAACGACCAGTGCTGATTAACGACTATCTTTGAAGTCGTCGACTAACGTACTTTGGTTATTTTCAAAGCTTAAGCCTAAGCCTAGAACTAAGCATAGGCCTAAGCCTAGACCTAAGCCTAGGCCTAAGTCTAAGCCTTGGTAGAGATTTTATGTCACCAACTGGCACCTGCCCCCCCCGGGGTATTGTTATATAGAAGTTTGACTGTAACAGACAAACACCAACAGAAAAACAACAAAGCACCAGGTTAAATAATAAAAAAGGGAATATTTACAAACTTGTTTCATAGACAATTTTGTAGGGATATGTCATGGAAATAATGTTTTTAAAAAGAGAGCAAAACAAGATATATACCTAATCTGAGATGTAGAATTGTTCGAAACGAAAACAAATGTTTCGCAAAAATATTTTTTGACTGGCCTATTCAAAGCGTTATTAACAGCGTCGTAATTATGGAGAAAAAATCAATTTTTGTCTAAAAAATCGAATGTTTGGAGAGAAAAATCGAGGTGAAAATTCCTCCCAAATTTGAAAAAATTTGATTTTTTGGGGAAGAAAATGGAAAATTTTCCAAAACTCCCTCCAAATCTGGATCAAAGTTACGACGCTGGTTATTAACATCCGTTTCAAACAATTTTACACCTCCCAAATTTGATCAAAATAGATTTCTTCTTTCATACAAATTGCTATTGAGAAAAAAGGCAACCCGGATTAAAGAGCAGTGATTTGGACTTCAGGATCAGATTCAAGGCTAGCTTCGATCAACTTTCTTACACGTGCATGGACCACTTCATCCAAATCGTCATCATCACTAAAATTCTCCTTATATTTCGTCTTTGCGAAGTGATCAAATTCCTA
This sequence comes from Acrobeloides thornei, assembly GCA_034699885.1. Classification (NCBI taxonomy): domain Eukaryota; kingdom Metazoa; phylum Nematoda; class Chromadorea; order Rhabditida; family Cephalobidae; genus Acrobeloides; species Acrobeloides thornei. The sequence continues at coordinate 4,906 of JAQGCP010001254.1, read as the reverse complement.
TACTGCAGAGCAAAATCTTTTGGACACAAGGGGGAACTGAACCCTTGCTAGGACTGGTGATGCCGAACTCCTTGACAGCGCACCGGACCACTACACCATGATAGTCACTGAATAACTCGTATTGAATTTCGACCTTGTAGTAGTATCAACCACAACAAATGACATAACTATAGTCAATCGATCTGGTGCAGGGCAAAATCTTTTGGACACAAGGGGAACCGAACCCGGTGTTGCCAAACTCCTTGGCAGCGCACTAGACCACCACACCATGGTGGTCACTGAATAACTCGTATTGAATTTCGACCTTGTAGTAGTTCCAACCGCAACAATTAACATACCTGTAGTCAATCGATCTGGCTACTATAAGATGTGGTTTGGCATGCCTGTTTCCATTTGATGATTCAGCATAGCCACTTTCATTGCTAATACATTCTGGGTCCGTGGAAGCCCTCAACCTTCTTTTTAACGAATTCCGATGGCAGTCGGCTTGGAATTCACTGGATTGGCACGAAGAAGCAAAGCCATCATCCGAACTGGAACAAGATGATGAAGTGGCAACTTCACAATCAGTAGTCGGTGATTTCTGCTCATCGCTATCTTCTGCATCTTCATAATCTGGCTCATTTGGTGAGACGGTACAAACATGTCCCAACCGAACAGCCAACTCTTCGATTTGTTGGCGCCTCTGTTTGGTCATGGAAAGTTGGCGTTTGAATCTGGAGCATGTAGTTAAATTTGGAGTCGACGTAGTCGGAAGGGGGTGTACGGGAGAGCTTGTCGTGGATGCACTTGAGGTAGAGCACTCATCTTCGTTTTGATAATAAAGAGAATTGGCGTCAAACGACTCGTTTTCATCCTGAAAATTTTCTTTTGAAAAAATTCGATTTTGAGTAAAAAATTTGATTTTTGAGCAAAAATCAATTTTGAACAAAAATTCAATTTTTTTAGATATTGCATGTGAGTTTGGCGATCGTTGAAATTTAGTGTATTACAACGAAAGCTTGTATAAATTTTCTTTCTGATAAATTTGAAAAAAGTATACTACTTCTTCTTCTGGAATCTCTTCTTCTTCTTCAATTTCGTCTTCTTCATCAATCGAGCCGAGACGTGGAGCGCTTTTGGAGCGATTAACAGGTGGACGAAAGTGCAAAGTTCCGGTTTGTAGCATTAACTTTCTTCGCGGACACGTTCCATCATTGGTGACATTCTTGCGGGCTTTTTCTATGGCAAGTTTTTCTCTTTTGTATTCCTAAACAAATGAAAATTTGAAAAACAACAAAAAACGTTGTGTTTGTGTATCATGGAAAGTGTGACTTTTCTCATAAAGGACCAACCACCAGTCAAAAAAATTTGCCATACTCGAAAAGTTCATGAAAAATTGAGCATTTTTTGTTTTTACGACAACCTCTGAATCGTTGTAGTTTTCGAGATAATTGCATTTGAAATTTTGATTCATGTTTTCGTTGTAATACACGCAAAAATTCAAAACAGTTTGTGTATTACAACAAAAACATGAATAATATCTCAACAACTAAAACGATTCGGAAGATGCCGTAAAAACAAAACATGTTCCATTTTTCATGAATTTTCCGAATATAACTTTTTCATGGTATTTTTTTCGAGTGGACTATGACCCTTTATGCGAATTTCGAAATAGATGACAAGCCTGTCTCACCTGCAAAGCTTCATACAAATAATTTTGCAAAGTGGTCGTTATATGAGCTGGCTCGTTCGCTTTCTTGCACAAAACCGCATGACATCTCAGCTCGGGCTTCATCCTCTTCCCTTCATGCTTGTACACCCAACAAAAAACTCTGGGGTATTCCGTCGGTGCCAAACAGTACGTAACCCTATGCGCCCAATATTCAGTCAATCCCTGCTGCTTCGTTTCCGCTTTCAGCCCCGACCTGGTCACCGTCAATTTCATGTGCATATCATGTCGATTTGGTCGGGTGCAATACGTTTTCCAGATCAAATTCAACGGCTTTTCCACACTCGCGTCACCCTTGGCCATGATCGTAAGCACATTGCCGAGATAGATGACATTATAGACTTCATCGGGCGGATTTATGGTGTAACGTTGCTTGCGTTTTCGAAACGGCATGGTCAGGAATTCCTTGGCTGGCGTGTACCCTAGACTTGGCATTTGTTGAGATAGCGTGCAACTCGAATCAACATATGTTTAAATAGGAATAATGGTCACGTTAGAATAAATATATGTAAGGTTCGCTCTAAAATATTTATTTTTAGTTCAAATTTTACTTGAAAAGTAAATAAACTTGAATAGCAACACGGGTTACATAAGTTTTTTAAGTTTTACTTGCTAAGTAAATAAACTATAAATTAAACTTAAGTCTAAGCCTAAGCTTAGGCTTAAGATAAAGCCTAAGATTAGGCTTAAGCTAAAGCATAAGCTTAAGCTTAAGCCTAAGCCTAAGCCTAAGCTTAAGCCTAAGCCTAAACTTAAACCTAAGCCTAAGCTTAAGCCTAAACTTAAACCTAAGCCTAAGCTTAAACCTAAGCCTAATCTTAAACCTAAGCTTAAGCCTAACCTTAAGCCTAAGCCTAACCTTAAGCCTAAGCCTAACCTTAAGCCTAAGCCTAACCTTAAGCCTAAGCCTTTCTGACAAAATATAAACCATTTGACCCACATAAAATTCCAAGAAAACTTGAATATTGACAAGATATATAATTAAAATTGACCGCAAAAAAAACTCGTAATTCGTAATATTTATGAGAAATTGTTGAAACGCTCGATGTTCATTTTGCGTGGTGCACCTTCCGGGCAAAAATTCTCTCAGGCGAAAACTGAACAGGTAAAGTTTTTAAAATAGAGTTCGAATTTGGGTCAAAACCACATTAATGCATTAATCTCTTGTTGTTGTTGGGAAAAAAACCTCTTAAAATGAATGTCAGGTAAGGAAAATAATGCGAAGGATGACGAACTCGAGGTATTTATGATTTTCCACGGATCGAGTGGACTCCTTAATTTCTGCACTTTATTTTTTGCAGATGTACTCGACATGAAGAACTTTTCCGAAAAATTATAGTTTATCGGCAAAAATTTTTTTTTAATGATAAAAATGTTTACAAATCGTTAACTGTTATATAACACGATAGACCAAAATGTGTACAAAAAAGTGGGACACCCAAAAAACTTGATAAAAGCTAATAACATGTTTACAAAGAAAATTACGCGGGGAACTTTGGAGTTACTAGGAGGACCACCACGTGAAAAATTTTTCGAAATTTTTTTCTGGAAATGACACCTCTAGGTAAAAATATGCAAAAAATCTGAATTTGACATATTGGAAGACAAAAAATGCTTCCTTGATTTAGGGAAGGCGTATTGTGTATTGAAGCGAAAAGTCGCAAGAATCGCATTTTTGCAACTTTTCGCTTCAATATACAGGCCTTCCCTGAATCAGGGAAGCGTTTTTTTGCTTCGGAAATATCAAATTTGGATTCACCAAATTATTTAAACAGATTTAAGGCATATATTGGAAGACCAAAATTAGGAAAACTATGTGGGAAATCGATTGTGCGCACTCCCAAATTGTGAAAACGCTTCCTTGACCCTGATTCAGGGAAAGAATCGGTGTATTGAAACGAAAATCAAACATTTTCGTTTTTTTTGTTGTAAAAACCGTCGATTCTTAGGTTTTTCTAGGCGGGGAATCGATTGCGCGCAATCCCGAACCGTGAAAACGCTTCCTTGACCCTGATTCAGGGTCAAGGAAAGCGTTTTTCAAGTTTTTTTTTAAGGATACGTATTTAAGTAAATAAATTGATGTTCGCTTCAATACACTGATTCCTTCCTTAAATCAGGGTATTAAGTTTTTGTCGGTATTCAGTTTTTTCTTCTTCGATCAGGGGATTCTACAATTTTTCTCCTCCAGCTTGCACTTATACAACACTTACAGGCTTTAAGAATATTAAAAAACACGCGCAAAATAGGGATTTTTAACAAAAACCAGCATGTCTTATATTAATCCCTAGAAAAATGTGATTAAAATTTATTTTGGTGAGTGAAAATAAGAATGCCGGCTACTACTAAGGATTAGCGAGAGCCCACTTAGAGGGGGAGTGCACACATGGCCAAGTAGAAATTTTTTTAAATTAAAAAAAAGACATTTCTAGAGTAAATTTTATGCGAAAAATCGATTAGAATAGGTTTCAAAGCGTGAAAATGCTTTCTTGACCCTGATTCAGGGAATGGAGATCGTGTATTGAAGCGAAAATCGAAAAGTTTGGATTTTTAAACAAAAAAGTAGACCCATTCGAGGTAATTTTATGCGAAGAATCGGTTGAAAATAATTCTGGATCATGAATACGTTTTCTTGACCTTGATTCAGGAAAGAATTTGTCCAGAATTATCGATTTCTCGCATAAAATTACCTCGGAGGGGTCTTTTTTGTTTAAAAATCCAAATTTTTCGATTTTCGCTCCAATACACGACCTCCTCCATTCCCTGAATTAGGGTAAACGAAGCATTTTCACGCTTCGAAATCTATTCCAATCGATTTTTCGCATAAAATTTACCCTAGAAAAAACCCCTCTTTTTTTTAAATTTCTACCTGGCCATGGTTTGAACTCCCCCCCCTTTAACGTGATTTAAAAAAAAATTTTTTAGTCATTTTTCTTCGGAAATGATCTCTCTAGGGATAGCTTTATGCGGAAAATCGATTGCGCGCATCAACAAAACATGAAAACGAGTTTTTTTTCGGAAAATGAGCCGTATCTACTTCATAAGCATGTGACTCTTTAGGGCCAAATTTTTAACAAGAATCACTTGTTTATGTATACGGCTCATAGCTCGGCAAGGTAGGGAGGGGGAGAAGGGGATCCCCGATGCGGTGGTCCCCCTTAATTTTGGGTCCATGAGCTCCCCCCCCCCCATTGATCT
>JAQGCP010001253.1:0-12876 GCA_034699885.1 Acrobeloides thornei | reverse complement strand
ACCGCATTCCAGTGAATACCCTTAAGGGGCTAGTTGAGTCGATGCCGCGCCGTATGAAGGCTGTAATCAAGGCAAAAGGGTATCCAACTAAATCTTAAGCATTTTTCTGTTGTTTTTGTTGATTTCTGTTATTTTTTTATTGGTTTAAAATTGAATAAATGCATGAAAATCCGAAAGTTGGAAGGGTTGCAAGACTTTTTGCCGCTACTGTATATTTTGCTTTCATCTATTGTTGTATTAAAAATAATTGTTGTCAAAAAAATAATTTATGCATTGAAGAACAACGAAAAATATATTATAATTAATCAGAAAGATAAGAATATATAAATAGAACACGTTTTCTAGACATTTTTTATAAGCTGGGGCCAAATTTTTTGCAGAGAGTGATAGAATAAAAAAATGAGATAAGACCTTGTCTTTGACAAGAAGACGCGTAGATTTTTTTGGATAAAAATTTTTGTGAGCAGCTCAAAAATAAAGCAAAATTGGGTATTTTTGAAAATATAACGAATGGAAAGAGAGAGGGAGAACTGAGATGCACACCAATTTATATATCAAAATTTAAGAGAGAATACCATACAAAAATATTACACAAAAAATATATGTTAACAAGATAATTTTTTATAAAAGATCATTTTTTGGAGCTTAAGTTTAAAATGGCGACTTAAGCGTTTATTGACCACCGGTTTCGCCCGTGTCTCCACCACCTTCTTGGTCGTCGGCGGCGGTGTCGGAAGTCCAGAGGGTAAGGTTGTCTCGGAGCAGCTGCATGATAAGGGTGCTGTCCTTGTAGGAGTCCTCGTTGAGAGTGTCGAGTTCGGCGATCGCGTCATCGAAGGCCTAAAAATTTTTTTTGAATTTCTTAATCTAATTTTTGCGTTTAAAAAACACTTTAAAACCTCAATGTTTAACAGAAAATCAAAATTTATTACTAAAAATGCAGTTTTATTTGATTTTTTCACTTTTCCCAAAAATACAAAATTCCCATTATCATAACGTAAAAGATACTCAAAAAATAATCTTTCAAGATATGATATTTCTATCATAATTTCTAATCACTTTAATTAAGCAATCACAAATTATGATAGAAATATCATAATCGATAAGCACCTAATTTTAGTATCTTTTGCGTTATGATAATGGGAATTTTTTTAATTATGAATTATAGTAATGGGAATTTTTTATTTTTGACATTTTGAGTTATAAAATTTTGATATTGATTTTCAACTTTTAGCATTTGTTCTAATTTTTTGAAATTTTTAAAATAATGAAGACCGGGCAGGTCTTGTCAACCTTTCTTCCATCTTTTTTCCATAATCAAACCTGTTTCGCCAACTGGCAAGCACGATCTGGACTAGATTGGATTTCGTAGAAGAACACCGAGTAGTTCAGCGCCAGCCCCAAACGCACTGGATGTGTTGGCGGCAACTGGGTCTTGGCAATTTCCAACGCTTCGTTATACGATTCTTGACCTTGCCCGGCTTGCACTGAAATTTGAAAAAATGTATTACCTGCTTAGCTAACTGGCACGCTTTGTCAGGCGCATTCAAAATTTCATAATAGAAGACAGAGAAGTTAAGGGCAAGTCCCAAACGGATCGGATGTGTCGGCTGCATTTTGTCCTTAGCGATGTCGAACGCCTCCTGGTAGGACTGCTGCGACTTCTCGACCACGGCTGGAAATTACAAGTAAGTCAGCGTGTGTGAGAGAAAAATGACGGCACAAATTTTGTTAGTGTTTGTCAATTTGTTTAGCACTCAATATTACCCGACAATTTTGAATTTTTTTTAATTTCGAATTTTTGAAAAATTCAAATTTTTAGGCATACATTTTCAATCTTTTCTAAAACATGATCATTCGAACGACCTCAAATAAAAAATGAGGAACTTTTATTTTTGTTTGAAAAATGAGTCATCATCAACCATTTTTATGAATCGAAAGAAAGGTCGTTATTATGACAGTGCCTGTAAAAATCTGAATTTTTGCCAATTTTTTTAGATTTTGAAATTTTTGAAAAATGTCAAATTTTAGTGAAAATTTTGCAAAAATTGATTTTTCTATAAAATTCTTTCAAAAATTTTGAAAAAACTAATTTAGAATTTAAGCAAAATTTGATTTTGCACAAAAATGAAAGCTTTACTTGAATTATCGTTTTTCCCATTATCATAACGCAAGAGATACTAAAAATGTGAACTTTGTGATTATGATATTTCTATCATAATCTGTAATCGCCTAATTAAAGCGATTACAAATTATGATAGAAATATCATAATCTGTAATCATCATTTTTATGTATCTTTTGCGTTATGATAATGGGAATTTCGCTATCTTTCTGATTATAGTAATGGGAAAAATGAAAAATGGTTAGTTCAGGATTTTTCTTGCATTTTGAATAAAAAGTGCGGTTAAAAAATTGTAAAATTTAAATTTTTTATTTAAATAAGCAAAAAATTTAAATATGGGTTTTAAAAAATTTGCAATTTTTGTAATTTTTCACAGCAAAAAATCATGCAATTTTTTTTTAATTTTTTCAAAAAATTTACCATTTCGGTCATCTCCGGTGGCAACTTCGGCCAAATAGCGGTAGTAGTCGCCCTTCATCTTGAGGTAGAAGACTTTCGATTCCGGATTTCCGGCCTTTGGAATGAGAAATTTGTCGAGGAGATCCTAAAAATTTTTTCAAGTTTTTTTGAAAATTTAATTTTTCGAATTTCTCAAAAAAATTTTTTAGTTCGAATTTTTGCTCAAAAATTATTTTTGTAAATACAAAATTTGAATTTTTTTTGCTCAAAAATTGTAATTTTTCCTAAAAAATTATTTTTTTAACTCAATTTTGTCTTACCAAAACATCGTGGCAAATATCACGGAGTTCACGTTCGACTTTCTCGCGGTACTCCTTTGCCATTTGTTGCTTCTTCTCAGAGCCTTCGGTTTTTTGTTCGATCGACGAAATGACTCGCCAGCTGGAGCGGCGTGCGCCAACAACATTTTTGTAGGCGACCGACAAAAGATTGCGCTCTTCGTTGGACAACTCGGAGCCGAGCTCGGTGACTTTCTTCATGGACTGGGCCATGTCATCGTAACGTTCAGCCTAAAAAATAAAATATATGCAAAAATGAAAATTTTAAATTTTGTAGAGGGGTATGAAAAGATACAAAATTCCCATTATCATAACTCAAAAGATACTAAAAATAATATCTTTCAGATTATGATAATTCTATCATAATTTCTAATCACTTTAATTTAGAGATTACAAATTATGATAGAAATATCATAATCTGTAATCTACTATTTTAAGTATCTTTTACATTATGATAATGGGAATTTTTTATCTTTCAAATTATGATAATGGGAAAAATGAATGATTGTTATTTGTTGATTTTTGAAATTTTTAAATAATTTTTGATTTTCAAAAAAATTTAAAAACTTTTCTTTATAAAATTAAAAATTTGATTTTTAGCAAAAACTTGAATTTTAACTCCAAAATTCAAAACTAAAAGTTTTATCAACGCGAAAATTTTTGGCGGGAATGTCAACTTTTCAAACGTTTTTTTCAATTTTTTTAAAAATTGATTGTTCTTTGTCTCTGTTGATTTTTTACCTGTTCGGCAAGCTTGGCGCGTTGCACAAGTTCGTCCTTGTTTTCTGCCATTTTGAGAATCGGAAATTAGAATGAAAGTTTTAGTTGATGTGCAAGAACGGCTGAAAAAATAATGGATTGAAATTTTTTAATGTGACCTCTTAATGAGATGTAATTAAAATTTCTCGGCGCGTCAACAATTTTAAAAATAATAATAAGATGAGAATTTGTTGTGATCAAAATTGAATAGGCTTTTTTCTAAAATGAAGAGTGCAAAAATTTTACTTCCCTATTGAAATTTGAACCAGTAACTTGGACCACTAACTTCTCCACTTAGCCATAGGAACAAGCTTTTTTATAATTGCAAAATTAGAATAAAATTATTATTTATTCTTACAAAAAATTATCATAACGCAAAAGATACTAAAAGTATGATCTTTCAAAATATGATATTTCTATCATAATTTGTAATCGCTTAATTAAGCGATCAAAAATTATAATAGAATTATCATAATCTGAAAGATACTATTTTTAGTGTGTTTTGAGTTATGATAATGGGAAAAATCAAAATTTGCATTTTCTATAAAATTTTTGATTTTTGTCAAAAAATGTGATTTTTATTCCTAAAATGATTTTAAATTTTTTGCTAAAAATTGAATTTTGTCTTGTAAATTTCATGATTATTCAATTTTCCCATTATCATAACGCAAAAGATAATCAAATTAGGCGATTACAAATTATAGTAGAAATATCATATTCTGTAATCACCAATTTTTAGTATCTTTTGAATTATGATAATGAGAATTTTGCATCTTTTTAGAAAATCAAAATTTCTATAAACAAAATTGGAAAAATTGTAGGTTGAATTCAAGTGCATAAAAATAGCCGATTAATCAGACACTATACTACACAGCTGGAAAATTCGGTTAAGAATATCTTGGGCTAAAAATAGACAGTCTGATGAAACAAGTGTACTCGACTTTGCATATAAGAAACCATACAACTTATAGGACACAAACAATTTACTTATGGAACAAAACTTTTAAAAATTTAATCTTTTGAAAAAAATTCAATTTTGAATTTTGTAAAAGCTGACAAAAAATTTTTTGAAAAATTTTTTTTTAAATTTCAACTTTCAAAGTTTTCATAGGTCTAGGTCTATTTTGAAAATTTGTTATCGGCTCATTTAATAAACAAAAAGTGGTATGATACTAAATTTTTTATAGCCTATTTATGAGTTTATCATTTTTTACTCTCTAATGTTCTAGAGAGAGATAAACGTCATATAACGAAAATATGAGGCACATTTTTTCGGATTACACATCTTACAGATTTTAGAGAATTTTTTCTTACAGATTTTAGACATTAAAAAATTAAAAAATTCGTAAATATTTATTTAAAAAAATGATAAACTGCTTTATTTTGCAGAAAAATTGGCACAAAATTTCTTCAATGCTTCAATTTTTTTATCATTACTATAACCGAAAAGATACAAATTTCCCATTATCATAACTCAAAAGATACTCAAAATAATATCTTTCAGATTATGATATTTCTATCATAAGTTTTGATCGCTTAATTAAACGATTACAAATTATGATAGAAATATCATATTTTGAAAGATCATACTTTTAGTATCTTTTGCGTTATGATAATGGGAATTTGATATTTTTGTCGGTTATAGTAATGGGAGAAATTGGAATCGACGGAGATGAATCATTTTTTATAGATCTAATAAAAAGAAAGTAATTTTGACAAGTTTTGTTCAAAAAATTCAATTTTTTGAAATTTTGAATTTTTTGCAGAAATTATAATTTTTTGAAAAAATTAGAATAGTTCAAAAATTACCAGTTTTGGATATTCCTATTCCAAAACAACACTATAAGAGACTTGTTTACGATAAAAATTATAATCCATGACACAAAAATTTATGGCTCATGTGACTCAAATCCGATAAAAAACAAGGCTTTAGGCATAATGCAAAAATACCGAATAAAATTTTTTCTAAAAATAGCTCCACAAATGGCTCCCCTTCAAAAAAAACACCTCGCCCACGAAATCTTGACACACTCTCAAACGACACAGAAATCTGTACTACAAGAAAACTTTGAAAAGAGGAACAAGAAGGATGTAACACCATGGCAAACAAATTTCCCTACTCCAATGTTAGTGGGTAGTGTACCACTGCCACACAGATCCGTGTGTGTGGTAGGGCAGAAATTTCACCTCGATGCCTCAGCCCGACCTTCACTCTGCCGAATGCAGTGAATGGCTCGCTCTAACTAACCGACCGAACGTCACATTCACATTCTCGGACCAGCAACCCGCTCGAAGAAATGAGAAGGCGGTCCCCGGAATTCATCCGCAAAATCTACCAAAACACCATGAAAACACCCCCTAACCGTAAAAAATTTTTACATAGTCATCTTCGTTATCTCAAGAGAAAAAATTTGATATAATTTTTATGGGGGTAGGACAATTGTTTCGGGGAGAAACAAGCGGGGGACCAATGAATAAATGTGTTTGTCAATGGGGACCGTCTCATTTGCGGATGAATTCCGGGGGCCGTCTCAGAAATTGCGAGTGTGTGGCAATTCGAGGGACCGGCTGGGAAATTGATGCGGATGAATTCCGGGGACCGGCCGGCTGGCGAATGGGCGGGACATGATGAAAAGCTGTTGGAGCGCGCGCGCAACCAACAAATCATTGTAGTGGCCAAGATCAATAGCCATGGCGGATGAAAGTTGGATAAAGGGAAAGAGAATTTGCAGATTTTTTGCTAAACGACAAAAATGTTTTTAAAATTTTTAGACAAAATATGGATTTTTAATATTTTTTGCAAAATTTTGAAGAAGGAAAAACAAAATCTTAAAAAATCTAATTTTTTTATTCAAAGATTCTAATTTTTTGGCAGGGGAAAAACATTCAGTTTCTGTTGGGAATCGAACCTGCAAGCAATTTATATAAGCCGAGAGTCTTAGCCAATCTATAATTGGTAATTTCAAAAATTCCCATTATCATAACGCAAAAGATACTAAAAATAATATCTTTCAGATTATGATATTTCTATCATAATTTGTGATCTCTTCATTAAAGTGATTACAAATTATGATAGAAATATCATAATCTGAAAGATATTATTTTTAGTATCTTTTGCGTTATGATAATGGGAATTTTGTATACATGAGGGTAAAACGTCGATAAAATTGCATTGTTATCTTACGTTAAAACATGTTATGGGACTAAAAAATTTATTTTTTTGTCAAGGGCAAAATCTTTTGGATCCTGCTGGGAATTGAACCAGAGCGATTTCTAAGAGCCAACAGTCTTATCCATTCGGCCATGTCGTCTTCTATGTCATCAAATTTCAACTATAAGACTTATGTAAAACATAATATGGGGCTAAAAAATTTTCCTTGAAGAATACTCCCATGATTTTGGTATCATTTTTCTTCTCTCACCGAGCCCTATCGATTGGTATAGGTCGTGATGGAATTGGACATAAGGTGACGGAGATAGCACAAACAGACACCATAGAGCATTTAATGTTTTAGGATTTTAACATTTTTAAATTTTCTATTTTTTGCATATTAAAAAATTTAATTTTAAAATTTTTTTCATACTACTTATGCTTCACGTTCTTAGACATGTGAAAGAACGCCTACTCTCGATCTCTCATCGGTCTTCTCGACCAGCCAGATAGGTCTTTTTCAACTATCTTTTCGGCTTCTTCAGTCAAACCTCGCAAATACAACTTTCTTTGCCGTTTTCCCCATATAGAAAGCTTAATCCACTTGGCAGTGTTTGGAAAAATGCCTTTTGGAGGTCTTTCATGTCTTGTGTTGTCTTGCAGTCATGGCTATATAATATGACTATAAGAAGAAGGAGGGGACCCCTTCCACTTTCGTCTCTCGAGCGAAACATATGATGAAGGATTTAACAAGAAGAGGATATATAAGAATAGAAGGAAATGTTCTATGTATATGAGTAGCATGGAGTAGGAAGATTTGGAAAATTTGATTTTTAAGGGCAAACAATTTTACCCCTAAAAATTATGCCTTGATAAAATTTATTTAAAATTCACAAATTTGACATTTCGAGTTCAATTTGGTGATCATTTTTTTTCAAAGTTAGTTCAAAAATCATAATTCCTCTTGAAAAATTCAGAGAATAAAAAAATTTAAATTCCCATGTGATTGCAAAAATTCCCATTATCATAACGCAAAAGATACTAAAAATAATATCTTTCAGATTATGATAATTGTATCATAATTTTGGATTGCTTCATTAATTGATTACAAATTATGATAGAAATATCATATTTTATAATCATCAATTTTTAGTATCTTTTGAATTATGATAATGGGAATTTTGTTTTTTTTGATTATAGTCATGGGAAACAATGAAATTGTATCTGTTGTGGTCATTTTTTATGATGTTTAGTTTAAATTTTTAACAAAATTTACAATTTTGGAATTTTTTCAAATTATTCAAATATACCAAACATCAATATTTGATCATAATTTTTTATCTATAATCCTCTCATGCGACAATCCCATATGACCCATCTTTTGTCTATGGAATTTTTATTTGTTTTTTTCTCTCCAGACATATTCAATAACCAGGGTCATATGTCGCTATATAATAAGACTATATAACATCCAGGATCAATATAAATGTGCTGTGCGTGGCCAAAGTCCAATTCTGCACTTTGTCCTCTTCAACCGGCCGCCAACCGCTCGCTTCTCCTCTTTTCAAAATCCATTCGAAAAGAGCGAGATGCTATTTTTGGCGCTATTCACTGAGCGGCGCGTTTGTCCGCGAATTTATAGCGGAAATGATGGAAAAACCATGAAAATGAGAGTACCGAATAGCTGGTCGTAAATAGGGGAGGATAAAAGAGAGGATCAGTTTTTTTCTTGAGTGTACTTTAGCATGCAAGGGGATAGGAATGGAAATTTTATGAATGGGTAGTAAATATGGGATTTTGTAGTATTTTTTGGGACCACACATGGGGGTAGAAGGTATTGAATGTTGACAGAAAGTTTAACTTTTTTTGAAAAATATTAAAAAAATTTTTCAAAAATTTAAAAATACTAGAAAAAATTCTGAAAATTCAAAATTGTTTGGATAGAACATACAAAAATCGTATCAACAAACTCAAAAGGCGCAAAAGTTTTCCCATTACTATAATTCAAAAGATACAAAATTCCCATTATCATAACGCAAAAGATATTTAAAATAGTAGATTACAGATTATGATATTTCTATCATAACTTGTAATCAATTAATTAAGCGATCAAAAATTATGATAGAATTATCATAATCTTAAAGATATTATTTTTAGTATCTTTTGTGTTATGATAATGGGAATTTTATATCTTTCTGATTATAGTCATGGGAAAATGTGAATTGGATCATTTATCGATTTTTCTTGAATATTAAATAAAAACTGGGATTGAAATTTTACAAATTTAATTTTATTCGAAAATTAAAAATTTCAATTTTTTCAACAAAAAAAATTTTCAGAAAAATTCTGCTTCGCTACCAACTGAGCCATTATTATCACTCGAATGGTTGTTATGTTTTATATTTGTTGACATACCCAATTTTTATAAATTCATGCATAAAATTCGATTTTTGCTGAAATATCGATTTTCGATTTTTGTAAGAAGTAAGAAGTCAAACATCAGCAAGACGAAAACGTCGGAAGGGTTTGATGTCGCCTTGATAATGTTGGGAATCGAAAATGTAAATGAAGCGCGGGGATGACTAATCCATCTTTGACGGCCTTGCGAAATTTTCTTCGCACGCCCGCACCTTATCAACAAAAATCGAAATATGGCAAACAAGAGGAAAGAAACAGAAACTGAATGAAAATGACGGTTACGTGAGCGTATTAACTTTACGATTCTTCAGTGATAAGGTGAGTACGTCTAGTAATTACAAACAATTATTATTTGACATTTATTTTTTAGGTTTAGAAAATAACAAAAAATGTAAAAAATTCCAAAAATTTGGACATGTACACAAAGAATAAAAAAATTTTAATAAGAAAATTTTTGAAAAATGTAAAAAATTATCAAAACTGCAAAAAAACTTGAAAAATACCCACAAAACGGCAGAAAATAGCAAAACCCGCATCTATAAATCGATATAAAAATTTCCTATTACTATAACTTGAAAGATACAAAATTCCCATTATCATAACGCAAAAGATACTAAAAATAATATCTTTCAGATTATGATAATTCTATCATAATTTGTAATCACTTTAATTAAGCGATTACAAATTATGATAGAAATATCATAATTTGTAATCACCTATTTTTAGTATCTTTTACGTTATGATAATGGGAATTTTTGAAATTACACATTATAGTGATGGGAATTTTTATTCTCGGCATTTTCCAAGATAAATGATTTTTGAACAGATTTTGCATAACATTTTAATTTTTAACAGAACCAAAAAGGAAGATAAAATATCCCCTTTAGCATGGTTGCTCCTTCTTCTCTGCCCTGTTATCAGCTGTTGAGTACTTGATATCCAAATTTTTGTATACATGAAAAAAATTTTTGGCGGATGAAGAATGAGAGAGCGTTCACAACCTCATTAGAAGCAGCTTATTGGCCGCTAAGTAAATATCGTGCTTACTATTAGGCAAACAACATTCACGGGACGATGAAGGAGATGTATGTAGCTACTTTAATGGACAAAAAGGACACATGTTTAATGAGGGAGAATTTACCGCCAAAAATTTTAAAAAATGTATAAAAATAATTTTTTATAGAAAAATTCTTTTTTTTGAAAATTCAATTTTTTCCTATTACTATAACTTGAAAGTTAAAAAATCCCATTATCATAACGCAAAAGATACTAAAATTGGTGATTACAAATTATGATATTTCTATCATAATTTGTAATCACTTTAATTAAGAGATTACAAATTATGATAAAAATATCATAATTTTTAATTACTTATTTTTAGTATCTTTTACGTTATGATCATGGGAATTTGGTATCTTTTGCGTTATAGTAATGGGAAAAGTGAAAAATTATGGTTTTGCATCTTTTTCAATAAACATACCCAAAACTTTTTGAAATTTTGGAACTCTTTCAAAATGCGACTATGCTGTTTGATTTTTTATTTAAAAATCTTTTTGAAAAATTTCCCGCCGACGCATTTTCATTGAAATCTTCCATACTTCATTGTTTGTGAGTAAGGGTGTTTGAATAAAAATTTTCGCGCTTTTTTTCAACTCCACTTTTCCAAGTCACTTCTCCACACTTTCGAAACTTCTTTCGGTAATGGACACTGGCAGAGAAAACATCTCTCACCAAAGCTCTAAATTGACTATGCACGAAAACGTGTATGACTCATCCATGTCAATGTCGTCCGTCCGGACGCTAATAGCACAAAACCAATTTTATCATCTTTCATAGTGGTATTTGGAACGGAGTGCTGGGACGGAGCTTTGTGGAACTAAGCATGTGTCATATCCGTCTGTGAGATAGGAATTTTGGAAGCTATTTCGTCACGTTTACAAATTAATTTGGGATGATTTTGGCAAGTTAATGGAATGAAAAATATAACACGAGTTTGTTTTTTATAAAAATATGTTAAAATTCTGAAAAAATTTTGAAAAGAAAACTATTTTTTTAACGAAAATCATAAATTCCATTTTTAAAGGACTAGTCCAGTGGGAAAAAAGCTACCAATTTTTGTTGATATTTGGAAAGTTCATGAAAAATGGAGCATTTTTTGTTTTTACGACATGTTCTGAATCATTGTAGTTTTTGAGATAATTGTGTTTGAAATTTTGAATTTGTGTACAAGCTCTTCGTTGTAATACATAAACTTTTTTGAATCTTTGCGGAAAAATCGATTTTTGCATTGATTTTTAAATTTTTGTAGCAACTTTTTATGGCTAAATGAGACGAAAAAAATGATACCAAAATTATCCAATTTGAAAAATGTTTTAGGTTATTGAAACGAAAACATAAATCAGAATTTTCGTTTCAATAACCCAAAACAATGTTCAAATTGGATAATTTTGGTGTCATTTTGATCGTCTCATGAGCTATAAAAAATTCTTCATTTTATGAAAGTTTTAAAAATCGATTTAAAAATTCAAAAAAGTTTGTGTATTACAACGAAAACATGCAATTTCAAACGCAATTTTCTCGAAAACTACAACGATTCAGAACATGCCGTAAAAACCAAAAATTCTCCATTTTTCATGAATTATCCGAATATCAATAAAAATGGCAACTTTTTTTCCCAGTGGACTGGTCCTTTAATGTGTGATGAAGTTAAGCTTTAGGCCACTTTTCATTATTCAATTTAAAAAAGTTTTTTACTTGTATCGGTCAAATATGACACTGGTCTTTTTTTAAAGATGATTAACTATCAATAAAATTTTTTATTAATACAGGGTGCTCCACAAAGGGCACTATTGCTATTTTTGCGCGATTTTTTTAACTTTTTTAATTTTCACCTAAATAACTCTATAGTAAGGACTTTATACTCATTTTTAGAAAAGAGGGGAACAAATCTCCAAAAAAGGGGGGGGCAAACTTCTTCAAAAAGGAGTCAAAAATTTTTACCCCAAATTTGAAAAAATACCTTGATTCCTTAGGGGAAAATTTTCTTTTTTATCAGGAACGTCGAAAAATAGTGCCTTTAAAAACACTAGTGCCCCAAGGCCCAAAATAGAAAAAAGGCACTAATATGTGCCTTTTGCCCTGGCCCTGAATCAGGGAATCTGAGTGTATTGAAGCGAAAATCTAAAATTTTTAAATTTTCTGCCTGAAAATGACTTTTTGTGAGTAATTTTATGCAAGGAATCGATTGAACACATTCCCGAAGCTTGAAAATATTTCCCTGATTCAGTGAAGAGATGTGTGTATTGAAGCGAAATAAGCTAATACAGAGTTCGAGAAGCGTTTTCAAGGTTTGGCATGCGCGCAATCGATTTTTCGCATAGGACATCCCCTATAGGGTTTTTTGATGAAAATTAAAAAATTTGAAAAAATAGCGCAAAAATCAAAAGTGCCCTCCTTTTTTCGGACACTCGGTAAAAATTTAACAAACACATATATGCTCAAAATCCTAATAATAAAATCATAATAATACAAATATGAGCAATAAACTTAAAAAAATAACCCATTTATAATTATACCATGTACAGAAATCAAACTAGAATAAAAAGAAGTTATTCGCTGAAAAATGAATCACAACGAATCAGTGAGTAATGAAACAGAACAGTTCTGTCGGCGATTTTCTGGGGTGAAT
>JAQGCP010001252.1:0-12878 GCA_034699885.1 Acrobeloides thornei | reverse complement strand
AAAAACCTAAAAATCGACGGTTTTCTCATAAAAATCCGAAAATGTTTGATTTTCGCTTCAATACACCCACCCCATTCACTGAATCAGGATCAAGGAAGCATTTTCACTTGTCGGAAATGCGCGCAATCAATTTTTCGCTTGATTTTACCCCTATATAGTCTGTTTTGGCAAAAAAATTTTTCGAAGAATGACCCCAAATGGGTTCCCCCTTTAAATAAAATTTTGAAACAAGCGTCATTTTATTGTTCAAAATAATCTATAGCATTTATAAAAAACGAAATGTATTTGGCATAAAAATAGCCCACCGAATGGGTATAAAATAAGCAAAAATGAGACAAAAATAGTTTTGGCAAAAGGCGGGAAAACCTGTTATTTAGGCTAATAACGCAGCTTAATAAGATGTGCAAACATGAACAGAATTTTTTGTTTTAATAGTCTCTATTTTGAACTTGATCATTAAATATAAGCTGCTGTAAAAAAACTTTTGGAGCTACTACACAATAGAGGGAAACGTGAACAAATTTTTAAAAAATTTTTTCTGGAAATGAAAATGAAAAAAACAATTATTGCTGTGCCAGACAAATAAACCAAAACATGAACACGCGGCCAGTGGATTTTATTTTAAAAATGTATATATTTTATACGAAAACATCAAAAAACATATCATGTTTACGCGTGTATGTACGTGGATTAGTCATCTCTCGAGAACACCATTTTTGAGCGTTGTCGATTCGTTTTTTTCGGCCATGCCCAACAAACAGCATGTACAGATTTGGACGGGGATCGTTATTGTTCCATTTGTGTACAATTGCTTTCCTTCAAACAGTCTTGACGACAATGCCCATTACGGAAGGAAGAAGAAGAAAGCGTACAAAAACGGTTCTACTAGGTGTGCTCAAAGATAAAGTCAATACTCGAGTCTATAATTGTTCAACAAAAATAGACCTAAAAGCTAAAAAAAAGAACGACCCTTTTTGGAGAAAAAAATGTGCGGGGGAAGAAGAAGCGTTGTTTTCTGACCAAAATATGTTATTTTCTCGAATTTTCGTGTCGATATACAGCTTTTCTTGAATCATAGGAATTTTATAAATGTCAAATTTGGATTCCTCGGTCATTAAAAAAAATGAAAAAAATCGAAAAAATAGAAAAAAAAATTAAAAATTGGAAAAAATCGAAAAATTCGAAAAAAATTGAAAAAAATTAAAAAATTGGAAAAATTAAAAGGTTGGAAAAAATTGAAACAAAGGATTCCCCACACATTTTTACCTCCAAAAGGGCTCGTTTTTAGGCAAAAATCACGCATTTTTGCAACTTTTCGCTTCAATACACAATACGCCTTATTTTTTTACTCCTAGAAAGACATTTTTCAACAAACAAAAATTGGTACTAGTCGATAATAGGTATCCAATGAAACTTTTTATGTATCCAATGAAGCATTATGTATCCAATGAAACTTTATGTATCCATAAAATTTTTATGTATCCAATGAAAAAAAATTCAAATCTTTAGGCCTAGGCTTAAGCCTAAGTCTAGGCCTAAACCTAAGACTATTCCTAGGCCTAAACCTAAGCCTAGGCTTAAGCCTAAGTCTAGGCCTAAGCCTAGGACTATTCCTAAGACTAGGCCTATTCCTAAGCCTATGCTTAGGCCATAAGCCTAGGCTTAAGTCTGTGCCTAAGCCTAGGACTATTCCTAAGCCTAGGCTTAAGCCTAAGTCTAGGCCTAAGCCTAGGACTATTCCTAAGCCTAGGCTTATGCCTAAGCCTATGCTTAGGCCTAAGCCTAGGCATAGGCCTATTCCTAAGCCTATGCTTAGGCCTACGCCTAAGCTTAGGCCTAAGTCTATGCCTAAGCCTATTCCTAAGCCTAGGCTTATGCCTAAGCTTATGCTTAGGCCTATTCCTAAGCCTATTCCTAAGCTTAGGCCTAAACCTAGGCACATTTGACTTAGTCAAATATGCCTGAAAGTCATTGGATACATAAAGTTTCATTGGATACCTAAAGGTTCATTGGATACCTATTCTCTACTAGCACCCTCGGATTTCGATGAAAATTTACAGGAATGTTCAGGAGAGTGTATCTCATCGATATATGCCATTTTTAGGCCATAAAAGTGCGATTTCACGGAGTTATACGCGTCTGAAATTTCGAAAAATGGCTTAAAATTGGGGGTAGTACACCTTCTAAGCTTCTAAAAGAATTTTGAGTGTTCGAGAATTTGGTCGAGAACGGCTTTAAAAATCGTTTCGAGCATCCTACTTTAATATTTGCTAGGTTTTGTCGTTATCGTGGAAAGAAATTTTTTCAGGTTCGAAATCTCGAGATATTGTCTCTTAAAAGTTATACATAATTCTCTTATTCGTTGTTAGGACATTTTTAAAATCATAAGTGTGCTTAAGTGATAAATTTTATAATTTGTCAATTTTATTTTAAGGCCCTCTTTCCTCCTCTGTTATACACCTTTTTTGAAATTTTTTACTTTGCCTTGTGACATTAAGTGCTTTTTATAGACATGTCCATTGTATTTATATAATTACAAATAAATAAAGTGGTATTTCAAAAGTGCTCATTTTAAAACGAATATAAAATATAAAAAACGAGTTTTAGCGGCACTAGGCCTTTCGTTACGGGGTTTTTTCGAGGCGGCCTTCCATTACGGATGGTTATAACTTTTTAAGGACGTTGTTGATTTAATACGGTAAAAGCACAGATAATTTCCAACGACTAAACTAGTTTTTTACCTTTTCACTTTTTCTATGATGATCTTGATTGAACTTGAAAAATTGATTGAACTTAGTCATTTTATAACGGGACAGGGCATGTCCCGTTATGAAATGACTAAGTTCAACCAATTTTTCAAGTTCAATCAAGATTATCATGGAAAAAGTGAAGAGATAAAAAAATAGTTTAGTCATTGGAGATTATCTGTGCTTTTATCGTATTAAAATCAACAACATTCTTAAAAAGTTATAGCCATCCGTAATGGAAGGCCGCATCGAAAAAAACCTCGTAACGGTAACGAAAGGCCTAGGTTTAAATAAAGTGTAAATTAACATTTAGTTGATTATCTAGGCGGTTTCATTTACCAAAATAGCTTTACTTGGAATGGTAGTTGTAGTATTGAAATATTCGTCACCAGTGCTTAAAGTTTCATTATGATTGGAAGCTGAATTATATTGTACTCCAAGAATTGTATTTCGGAAAACAATTAGTAGAATTACTAAGGCTATTAGAAGAATTAGAAAAACGCTGGCTAATATATAATATTTTTTTTTTCGACGAGAGATTCGTTTTTGTTTGGGATTTTGAGCTGGATGGGCGACCTAAAAAATTTGAAGTTTACTAGCGCGCTTGGGGCGTCTAAGCCTATATTGGGCGCGCTTCGCGCCCAATATAGGCTTAGACCATAGTTCTCTCAAATGAACCGCCCGTTAAAGTAATTATTGATCAAAATTATCTCTAGATGTGTTGATATAAAAAACATTATCAAATTTTGACCAATTGTTGGAAAATTGAATTTTTGACCCCGTTAGGGGTTACCGGGGGGACATGTCCCCCAGCCAGAAAATTTTAATTTTTTCCCTTTATTATAAGGGTTCTCCTTTATGTTTTTTCGTAAAATTTTGAACAAATATTACTATGTCCCCCCCCTGTCGAGATATCCTGCCTACGGCACTGAGGGTTACCCCCGCCATATAAGGGTTACCCTTAAGTAAATAATGAAAAATAGCGTCGGCATCGTGTTCTCTATGTTGGGAAACCCTCGAGTACAAAAAATCAGTCAATTAGGAGCATTTTTTGGAAAATTTAATTTTAACCCCTTAGGGGGTTATCCCTCTATATAGAAGGTACCCCTTAGGTCAAAATTGAAAAATACTGTTGAACTTGTTCCCCATGTTGAAAAACCCCCCTAGTACAAAAAATCATCGCTAGAAAAGCTAAAATAATCAAGATACAGCGACCCTTTGAAAAAAGCTCTTGAAAATTAAAAAAATTGGATTTTTTAATTTTTTAGAGGGTACTCCAATTTTTTTGTTGCCTGCATGCCTACTCCCTACCTACTAACTTTTAAAAAAGTCCACTTGTCAATCCAATTTACTGTTCCCGAGCACAGTTGCACAGACGCCGGTCCAAAATTTTTGTTTTTATGACCCACCCCCCTCCGCAGTTTGACGACCTTTTTTTAGACCTTCTAAAAAAATAGGTCCCCGGCGCCGGGGACCGATGACCTACCCCCTTCCGCCCCATGACCTACTCCCTCCCCACCTCATGACCCACCCACTCCCTACCCCATGACCTACTCCGGTCGAATTTTACCATTGGGTACCGGGGTTGTGCAACTGTGTTCCCGAGATTTCGCAATAATTTACGTACAGACGGACAGACAGGGAAATCGATTTTTTTTTGTTGGAAATTAAACAATGTAAATTTACTAAACATGTTTGAGGACCAAGAGGGGAGTAAAGTTCTAACTAGAAGTGTAAAACAGCGGGCAAGAGTAGGCCTGAACCAGCCCGAACCAAACAAGGACATGGCCCTTATTTCTTTTCAATCTTTTTGGCCTTTCAGCCTCAATTTTTAGAGCAGACCAGGGTGATGGCCCTGGAAATTTTTTTCGATTTCGAAGACTGCTCGATTTCGTTTTGAAAAGAGAAAGACCACTATTATCTAGCCTAAAATTTTATAAGTCACTCCTTACTTTGTCAAGATGCTCTTCAAATTTAGCATCACTTGAGTTATCCGTTTTATTATTCTCGTGACTATGTTTTGAAATTTCTTCTCCTTCTTCAATGGCTCTGATTATAGGTCCATCTGGATCGCCCGGCTCTTTAGGGTCCTCTTTATAATATTCATTCAATTGCGCCGTATCATGTTCTTTAGCCGCATTCGGATCTTCTTCTGGTGCTTTATAGTTGGGATTATGCATTTTCTGAACTAAAAATTAATTTTGGGAACAATATTGAAAATAATCAACTAAGTAACATAATAAAAACATCAGGTCATATAAACAAGTTTCTAGTTTTAATATTGACAATATGAATATCAAAACATTTTTTTGTTAAAAGAAATGGAAGTTTAGAAACCTGCTTGACTTAACCGAACTGACTATTATTCACAAGACATAAACTGCAAAATATTTTTTGCACTCATAGTTACAAATATCGATCAAAAAGTTTTTCTTTCTTGCACATAAAATTCTATCAATCAAAAATTCTATCATATCGTTGATTTTTTTCATTGAAATTTTAAAAGCATAAAATTTTTGCAGCGCTCTGAACATTGGCCAACAAAGCGGACAAAAAATTTTTCGGATAAGTCTTGAAAAAGTTATGGTTGCACCATTATAGGTACCAATAATGGTTTTTCAGCAAAAATTCTATTTTTTGAGCATTTTCATTAAAAATCAACATTAAAAAAAACTTTTTCTGTAAAGCGCTAGTTTTTGCACTTCGCATTGTCACAAAATTTTTTGTCACCTCCCCTGATATTGAATCCTGAATACGCTACTCTATATAAATTTACAAATTGAAGAAATTAAAAAAAACTGAAAATATTGCTTATCATAAGTAAAAATCAAAGGAAAAAAATCTACAAAACACTTTGAACTAACAAAGAGAATTGTTTTTATTAACTTGATTGGGAGCAGTAGCAGTTTGAGAGTAGGTAAGTAAAAATGATCATACGTAAAAGTTAAAGGAAAAATAAATTTACAAAACACTTTAACTAACGAGACGACATTGTTTTGATTAACTTGATCGGGCTCAACAGCAGTTATACGTAGGTAAATAAAGATGAACACGTCTTAGTTCGTATAAAACAAATGTTATACAAGTACTTAATAGTCTCAAAGTTACTTTAGAATACACTTGATTTTTGTTTTTTACTTTTTCTTATACATAGACTTTATTTCCTACTTCATCTACAGGGATGTCAAGTGTCCTTAATAAGATTTGTCCTTATTTTGAGAGACCAAATCTCATTTTTTAAATGTCTTTATTAATAAAAAAACGTCCTTATTTTTGAAAAAGACCCTTATTTGTCCTTATTTTTTTTTAAACGAAGCAATCTTTCGAAATTGTGCTTATTTTTCTGTTTTGTATATTTTGCACATTTTCTTATAACAGAACAATCGTTTCGCTAACTATTGCAAATCAGTCAACTTGTTTCTTGTTTTGCGATAAAGGTGGTTATCGAAGCGATTAATCAGAGTAATATTTTTCGCTCGTTTAGAAAATATTCAATCGTCTGCGAAATTTGTCCATCGTTTGTTTAATTTTTCGATGCAAAAAAATGCGAGAAACTATGAATCTTTTCGAACTACATGAATCTTTCAAAACCTATGAATCTTTCAAAGCCAATTTTTCCTCATTTCAAACAAATTACTTATAAAACTTTTGATCTCTGCTTTTTAAATAGCTTATTTATCTTTGGAAGGATTTTTCAAGATTATAATTCCTGATTCTCAACTTGCCAAAAAATTTTCATCGGCTAGAAGTAAGACCGATGCAATAATTACTTTATGAAGAGGTTAAACTTTTGGCTGAGCAAATTGCTTTATGAACTTTTCGATGAAATTTCTTAACTCAATCAAATTTCAAACAACTCTCAGAAATTTTCGATAATGAAACTTCAGAAAAGAAATGGACGAAGATTTTCAAAGAAAACGAATCGCTTCATCGTCTTTACAAACTGGTCAGCTCAATCTTATCAATTCCCGTATCGAATTCCTTCGTGAAAAGCGTATTTTCAATGATTGGTGCTTAATGGACTAAGTAAAGGAACTTATTAACAGTGAATACAATCAAAAATCTTGCTCAAGTTCTAGTGAATTTTGACACAGAACTTTTGAAAGTGTTTCTGAAGGCGTTTGATCTACAGTTTATAGGCTAAAAATGCTACGTTAAATAAGATCTTATAAAAACAAAAAACATTGACTTTTATTTTTTTACAAGAAAATCATTTTTTATCCAATTCTTTTTCTAATTCATCAACACACTTTACTAGAATTTGAACAAAACGCCAAACATCTGTAAAATTGTTGTACAAGTGTACTGGAGCTACACGAATGACATATGGATAGCGTTTGTCCACCTAAAACTGGAGTTTTTTCTATTTACAAAAAAACTTACAGCCACTCCTCTCTTTACTAACTCTTTATAAACCGATGCTATGTCATAATTGAACTTTAAGGATAGTTGACATCCACGTTGACTTGAATCTCGTGGTGTCATAATTTCACAATGGACTTTTCTATCTTTTGCAGAATTAGCTCCAAAGTAATGATCAATCAAAAATTCTAGATATCCTGTTAGATGGATAGATTTTTCTCGGAGTTCTTCTAAGTTTGTTTTTTCCATTACCTAAAAATTTGGGTACAGTCGACCTTCGATAACAGGTCCCCCCGATAACAGGCCACTCTCGATAAGCTGCCACACTAGGTCCAGCCCCTGCGCATTGAGCTTCGATAAAAATTTCCTCGATAAGCGCCATCTTGGGTCCGCCCCCAGCTTGACCTGTTAAGCCTAGGATTCAATGACTTCCGAAGCATAAGGGAGTGTAACGGGACCTTGGGTACAATTCCAGGGTCGCAGAGAACATGGCTCATACTATTAATCGATTCTTTTTTTCTCTGTTATGAAGGGGATAGAATGAATACAGAAAATTAAAAAAGGGAAACCAGAAAATTGATAAAAATTATATTCTTGTAAAAAATTTTAATTTTTTGAAAAAATGAGCGGATTTTTTGTGGATATATTTACCTCTAAAAATCCCAAAACAGCTACAGCTAGCATAATTGGCGGATTACTAATACGGTATCCTGCAGCACCAGTATCCAAATCAAGTACTAAAATATCAGTTTTACTATGTCCTTAAATTTTGTGATCCCCGATTGATCAAGTGTGGCAGAAAGATGCCGCTACAGTTTCTCCCCCTTGATGCTAATTTCGAATTTGTATAGTGCCCTAGCAACATTAAACTACCTTACCATTGTCCATAATAAACCTAGTTGAATATTTATGGCTCCACCAGCCCAACATCCTATCTCGCTTATCTTCAGCAAACCTTTCATTCACAAATGCACCAGCTAGACCACCAGCTCCGGTACAACCATATTTATAAGAGCACCAACAAGCGAAATCGACATCCCATTCATGTAATTTTAGGGGTACATTTGCATATGCGTGTGCAAGATCCCATCCTACTAAACATCCCTAAATTTTTTTCAAATGATTTCATAAATGAAGGAAAAAGATACTTTAGCGTGGCCTGCAGCAGTGATTTTTTCAATTTCAAAAAGTTGCCCGGTATAGTATTGAACGCCGCTAAAGAAAATTATTGAAATTGAATCACCATGTTCTTCGATGTAAGAGAGGATATCTTCTGTTCGCAAAATATCTTCACCCTAAAAACTTTTTGCTTCTTAGGGTTAGGGAACGAAAAGGGCTGAGGCCATAAACCCCGATCCCTCAGTTCTAATGAGGCACAGCTCCTGACCTCTCTCTTTGAGAGGCTTGAGCTCTTGTCTCCAGTAACAAACTCCATGGAGGTAGAGGCCCCCTATTATAAAGCCTAGTATCATCAGACATTTAGGTAGGGGGGAGGGGGCAATTAGGTAAATAGACACCTCCCCCCCCCCTCGAAATTGGAAAAATGCAAATTTTTTCATAGTGATCAAAGGGTACCATAAGGGTAAAAACTCCAAGGCAACAGATACTATCACCTGAAGCAGGGGCCGATTGCTTTGAGGCCCAATTTTCCCTTTCATAAAGCTTATTAGAATTGTGGTAAATTTTTGTCCTTAACTTTAAAAATAATTACTTGTCTAGGCTCCAAACAAATCATAGATTCTTCAACTTTTAACCCCTTAAGTCTAATTTGTGATTCTATAGCATAATGATCAGATGGAAAAGCTTTAGATTCGATCAAAATTTTATGTCTTGAAGGGGTAGGCTTGTAGAATGCTGTAAATAAAACATGGACATTGACCGTAAGTCCATTCATGACTGCGATTTCACTCGGATGGGCTCCAACTAATTTTGCCACTCCATCAAGACAGCATTCGTCACAAAAAGCCCAAGGAATTTCGCCGTCAAGATGGCCGAAAACACCACTAAAATATGAGTTTGAGAAAAAAATCATCCAACATCTAGAGCAAAAGAGGTGGTTAGTTGATGGTTTCATCATACCTGGGTAGAGGGACCATATTTTCTAAAATTTGCTGGGGAGGGAGGAAGAAGAAAATGCTAAAATTTTGCCCCTCCCCCGAGTTGATGACCGCAAAGCCATTTTTTCAACCAAGGTTTCCAAGATTTTTAGGGGGGTTTAGGGTCAAACTTGAAAGTTTTTCGGGGAGAGGTATGGCGTAGACAAGGGGGTAGGTTCCCCCTAGTGAGCCAAAATTGAAAAAAATCTGTAATCATAAGAACTCCCTATGTTCTGGGAAAAAATGACCTTTTTGGGTAATTGCTTTAGCCGACCCTTATCCATACTCCACGGGGGAGGGGTCATTTATGAGCCCTTTGTTTAGGTATGGTTGCAGGGTTGATTTTTTGCGTAAAAGTTTTTTTTGTAGCTTTTGGTTAAGTTTTTTGGCAGCAAGATTTACTCCTTTTTATCATTTAGTATTTTTTTTGAAAAATTTAAAATCGTTTAAAAAGCACTCCTGGTTGAGCATCTAGGGTTAACCGATATCAAAATTTAATCATACATTTCAGCCCACTTCTTAAATTGCTCATCCATTATTCTGGTTGTAGCTTTTGGCAGTAGTCCTAATGAATTTCCACACAAATAAACACTATCTTCCTCCAAATTTACCAAACTCTTATCCACTAAAAATCATGCTTTTTAATACTTTTTCACCAAATTTTTTGTCGTAAAAAATGTAAAAAAAGTTATACCATGAGGTAAAGTGGCCATTTTAGGATAGAAAAATTCATTTCTTAAATGTTGGAGTTTATCTTGGTCGTTCAAATATTCAGCCAGTTCTTGACTTAATAAAGCATCCTCTGAAACTAGATTAGCAGCTTTGGTAGAATTTTTTAGGTATTTTAGTAAATATTCTTGAGACATCTAAACTTTTTATTATTAGCCAAAAATAAAAAATATTTTCCATGAAACCAACAACCTTAAACGAATAAAATTTACAACTTTGCATGATAGACAATGCGACCTAATCGATCATGAACTGTCAATATAAAAATATCATTGAAAGGCTGATCGAATGATTATTATCTTAAGGCAATTAGACGACTTTTGCACATTTTTTTGAAATTGAGATCTTTTTGTAATTCAATTTTTATACATAAAATCAACCATGGAGGATTTCCTGCCCACATATAGAATACGAAAGACCTATTCCGAAGCAGCCTGCACCCACCCGCCCCAAGTAATACACACTCCAACCACCAACCTTTATGTGGGGGGGGGGGGGGTGAGAGATTTTTCGATGTTTACATACAGAAGATGAAAGACCTATTCCGGAGCAGCCTGCCCTAAGTAATATACACTCCGATCATCAACCTTTATGTGGGGGAGGGGGTTTGAGATTTTTCGATTGTTTCAATTTTTTGAAATTTTTCAAAATAATAGCGCCATTGTGCTCCCCGTATAAAAATGTGTATATGCAAAATTTTTTATGACTTTTGAGACATAAAAAAATGATTTCCCGGGATCGAACCCGCGCCCTATGAGTTAATACCGAGCGCTTTAGCCACTCGGCCATGGGTAAAACCACAAAACCCCCATGATATTGAAGCGCTCGGCAAGCTGTGTCGATTGGCGACATTTTTTAAAATTTTAACCCTTGCCTACACCTTTTCGAAATTTTGATACGCCGTGAGGGGAGGGGGTCTTGTATTGGAGATCTTCATTTTCATTGCCTGTGGGAGGGAGTATCAGAGCTTTACCTGTTATATTATAACATTCTATGTCCTATGTCGACTAGAATTCATTCCCGTATAATTCTGTATTTGTTGAACCACTTGAACTTGATTATTCTCTATAAACTTTTCCAATCCAACTTTTTGAAGCGCATTCCACAAAATCTCAACAATAAACTTTCTATAAGGCTTAATAAAAAATAACATAGCAGGTATGTCAAATAATGAATGACATGTAAACACAACAATTATAACTTCCAATATAATATTATATTTTTCATTACCAAACATCCCAATAGCAAAGAACACCATAAGAGGGATAACCAAAAATACGACAGTAATCCCTATGTGTACAATCAACGCTGTCATAAACATGCGATTTGAATTCATTGTTGTTTGAGACATGTTTTGGGTTACCAAATATTTCATACGTCGAAAATAAATAATTCCAATGACAGTGATAGACATGGGGATAGCCACAACTGCAAGCCCTTCATATACTCCTATGAGGTATACAGAAACTATACCACAAGTAGGAACATCACATCCGGAAGTGGATGGTTCGTGACGGAAAACATCTTTCATAGCTGGCATAGCTTTTATGGAATTGTTATATAGCATGTGGATGTCTTTTGGATAAAAGACTACGTATAATAAGGGCCCTAAAATGTATGTCAAAAGCTACTTCATAATACAGAGTGAACCTAAATAACGGGTCCCTAAGGAGTGTTTTCTATAACTGATCACTGGGGCCCCCAGAGGTCAGGATGGTAGCCCGTAGCATGGGGTTAATTTCCTTTTGTCTCAGACCCCTGGGGGATGGCATGGGCACCATCGAGGCCTCGGTGGCAGTCCCTGTACCTGGGCCCGGGGACTCGCCTTTTCGACCTCTGAGTTCACCCTGTAAAGTCCGTATAAATTCGAGCTTGATATAGAAAATTGGAGTTAAATAGTGCAATGGAAAGTATTGTGTTTTCATTCTATAGGCATGGGGATTGAATCCGCTAGGATCGAAATTTAAAAATTTGTTGAAATTTGAGAAAAATTTTCGACCCTATGCACTGAAGGATTAGAGGAAAGATAGTCCACTACTCCCCTACCACGAACTTATTCTTACATTCAAAAACTAATATCGCACATCCCAAAGTGCCCAAAAATATTCTCCGCAACCATAAGGGTTTTTGAATTAATATACAAAGTTTTGAATCATAAAATATTGCCAACATTTGATAAATAATATTAAAATACAGCGAATGTGTCATTCCAATTATGGCCAGAAATAAAATTGCAAAAATTGTATAAAGTGAATATGGTCCATGATAACGAAAAATTCCATTCGAATAGGCCATTATAAATCTATAGCTCAAGTTCCCATTCTCAGCATTAAAAATGGGTACGGGTTGCCACAAAATTAAGATCGAATCGAAAACGAAATTCCATAAGAGTTGATTCAGTAGTAAATATTTGTAATCACCCATGGTTTGTGTTGATTTTTTGATGATGACATATGAGGCTAATATTACAAAAAGTGTGGATATACCAAAAATGGAGTATTCAATAATTCGACAAATGTAATTCATTTGAGGGCGATAAAGGAGTCCAAGCTCATCGGCATAGTTGGACATGTTTTTTCTATTAAATGTGGGGGAAGTTTCTCGTTTACAGCTTTTATGCAACGGTTCAATCATCTGGTAATTTTTAATTTCAAGTTTAATTTGTGCGTCATATGTCAGCTTTGTTTTTACAGCATGTTCTGAATTGTTGTAGTTTTCAAGATAATGCACAAACGCGGAAAATTGAACATAGATTTTATGTTCACCTTCTTTGTGCAAATGTTATTCGTAAAATATGATTTAGACTATATTAATGGACCAGTCCAGTAATTTACAATCATATGCAAAAATGATATATTCGGAAAGAACATGAAAAATGGAGCATTTTTTGTTTTTACGGCATGTTCTGAATCGTTGTAGTTTTCGAGATAATTGCGTTTGAAAT
>JAQGCP010001251.1:0-12879 GCA_034699885.1 Acrobeloides thornei | reverse complement strand
AAAAATTAAATTTGGGCCACTTTTACCATGTTTTAAAAATTTCAAATTAGCTCATTTTTAGATTTTGGACTCCCATTTACTAAAAAAGTTACTGGTCTTGGTTGCCGCTCTCGTCGGTGATCATCATTTGCCACATATCGGTCAATACAGTTATACCCCTGTGGAGGCTAAAATAGATTATGTATATATAAATTCTTAATATGTTCGTTACAAAGGAATTGCCGTAATTTTGCATAGGGTTTGTACAAGATGCACCAGATGAACTTCCATCAGCACACCCACTCGGTGTTTGAACATTCTATAAGATAGTGTATATGATTGTAGAATTCAGAATATTTTTTATATATAAAATAATTATCAACTGGGGGACCAAGTGCTATCGAGCTCGGAAGGGAAGAAATTTTATGATCAATAAGTCTTCGAAAGCCCCGAACGATATCTCCACCCTGATCCGAGTGCTTCCGAGCTCTTCCGAATGCTTACGAGTTCTTCCGAGTTTTTCGAGCGCCTCCGAGTGTTTCTGGGAATCGAACCTGAGGGCATATTTTATGACTCGAGATTTTTAGCCACTCAGCCATGCGAGCGCCTTATTTTAATCATGAAATTGTAAGGATAAGCCTTCCGTTAAACATGATATGGAGCTAAAGAATTATTCTTGAAAGATAACCCCCATGATCTTGATGCCATTTTTCTTCTCTCACCGAGCCCTATCAATTGGTATAGGCCGTGATGAATTGGACTTAAGGTAACGGAGATAGCACAAATAGACACATAGCGCATTTAATGTTTTAGGATTTAATAAACTTACATTTTTAGCACCATCATATAAAGCATCAACATGTTGAATTGGAATACTTTCTGTAACTTCTTTTGCCGGATTTTCAATTTTTCTTTGTTTAAATCGGCTTATAAAGGAATTAACTTCATCAAGTCCCTAAATATGTCTTTAAATCTCTAAATAGCGTCGATTTTCGCTTCAATACACACATCTATTTCCCTGAATCAGGGTCAAGCAAGCACTTGGATTGAACCTGAGATCGGTAATTGAATGTTGGTTGCTTAACTTGCCAGATCAGACTGATACTGATCTCTGACTTTGAATTTTGGGTCCAGCTTTTTTTAGTTGGGGCTGAAACGGACTATAGAGTTAAGGTGTCTTAAAAAACTAGTCTGTTGTTCCTATCTCTTGAGAAAATCGAACACCTAATAAAATCCTGCCTATTTTTCAACTTGTTCACATAAATCAACAACCCTGCACGACGACAACAATCTTTCCACCATAAATAATTAGCTGGCTATGCGGGTTTTTTTGCTCATTCAAGTTTTTCATAAAGCCATTGTTCGTCTTGAAATTGTTATCCCCTCTATATTTCATATTGAACACCCACAGAAGATCTCTAATGATTTTACAAGATTCAAACAATTGAATACTGCGTTGCTTTTTTTACAATATTTGTTAAGAGGGTTCTATTTTTTGGCACCAAAAATATTTTTTTGGGCACCAATATTCTGGATTCGGATTCAAAATCTGAATCCGAATTATAAGTCTCAATTTGGATTCAGAATTCGGATTCTGAAATCGGATTCAGAACAGAATCCGGATTAGGAATACGAATATAGAATCCAGATTCAGAATCTGGATTTAGAATCCGGATTCAGATCCAAAATTCCAATCCATAATTCGAATCCAGAATCCGGATTCAGAATCTGGATTTAGAATCCAGAATCCGGATTCAGCTTCCGAATCCAAAATCCGAATTCAGAATCCAAAATCCGAATCCAGAATCCGGATTATGAATTTGGATTCTAGATTCGGAAGCTGAATCCGGATTCAGAATTCGGATTAGAAATCCGGATTCAGAATCTGAATCTAGAATCCGGATTCAGAATCTAGATTTAAAATCCAGAATCTGGATTCAGAATCCGAATTCAAATCCAAAATCCCAGTCCAGAATCCGGATTCTGAATTCGGATTCTGAATTCGGATTCTGGATTCGGATTCAGAACCCGGATTAGGAATCCGAATCCAGAATCCGAGTTCAGAATCTGAATCTAGAATCCGGATTCAGAATCTAGATTTAGAATCCAGAATCCGGATTCAGAATTTGAATCTAGAATCCGGATTCTGAATCTGAATTCAGATTCTGAATTCTGAATCTGAATTCAGAATCCGGATTCAGAATCCGAATTCAGAATTCGAATGTAGAATCCGAATCCAGAATATTGGTGCCAAAAAAATATTTTTGGTGCCAAAAATATTAGTGCCAAAAAAATATTGGTACCAAAAAAAATATTTTGGGTGCCAAAAAAATATTTGCATCGTTAAGAAAGTCTAAATAAAAAATCGAGAAAATTGTTGCAAAATCCAAGCTAATAAAAATCTCGAGAAAAGCAATACCAAGAGTTAAAAATGGGATGAAACCAAAGCACTTCTTGAGTAATTCCAAGCTCGTCCATCCATTCATCCACAAGCTATTGCCATTAAGTGGCTGCGCCATCGTTAAAGAGAAAGAAACATGCTAGTAATTTTGTGCTAGTAACATCAATTCATGTTGGTCTTAGTATCATTTCAAATTTACATCCTATTCATTCATATAAACACTGTATGTGTATCATTTTTTGATGCAGATTTTCCCAGAAATGACTGCAGGTTTTATTAACATGATATAAAAGCATTAATCGTTTCATTTTTACTTGAACAATATTTCGAGTTATTGAAACGAAAACATGAATCAGAATTTTCGTTTCAATAACCCAAAACAATGTTCAAATTGGATAATTTTGGTGTCATTTCACTCGTCTCACAGAGCTATAATGAAAATTCGATAAAAATTTTAAATCAATGGTTCAAAAAATTATTTTTCCCACATCTCTTTAAGCTGTAAAAAATATTTGTTGGTATCTTGATTCATGTGTATACGTTCTCCTTCCGCGTTTCGTAGAACAAACATAGGACTGATAGCTGAAATCGGGACAATTTTACGACCCATCTTAATTAATATAAGCTGGTAAAACGGATCATTTTTAACCCATAGAATTAATGAGATGATTATGTAAACATTGCAGCTCTAAAAGTTGTTTGCATCATTATAGAAAAAAGGCAGAAAAGAAAAATGACAAATTTTTTCACTCAATTTTGATACTCACTCATCAAAATTACTAATGCACCCAGGGCCGTATCCAGAATTTTCAAAATCTTCAGATGAAGATTTTTAAAATGAAACATACGTATTCCGATAGCCCATATATGAGTTTGAAGACAATTTTTAGTTGAAAAAATTTTTGACCTCACCCCTTGGCTGTAGGGTCAAAAAGCTCAATAATCGATAAAGTTGATTTTCCGAAAAATCGAATTTTTTCATGCGCTAATTTTGCGCGCAAAAGATTCTTCGGAAAATTTGAGTGGAAGGACTAGTTAACGATTTTTGATGAAAACGTCCGGAACACTTAGATCTTGAAAAATTTTCAATTTTTAGAATTTTCAATTTTTGATGAATTTTTCAATGTTTGACAATTTTTCAATTTTTGATGAATTTCTCAATTTTTAATAAAATTTTCAATTTTTGATGAATTTTTAATTCTTGATGAATTTTTCAATTTTTGATAAACTTTTCAATTTTTGGCGAATTTTCGATTTCTGATGATATTTTCAATTTTATATCAATTTTTCAATTTTTGACCCAATTTTTCGATTTTTGATGAATTTTTAATTCCCGATGAATTTTTCAATTTTTGATCAATTTTTTATAACAATTTTTCAATTTCTGATGAATTTTTAATTCCTGATGAATTTTTCAATTTTTGATAAAATTTTCAATTTTTTATGAATTTTTCGATTTTTGATGATATTTTCAATTTTAATTCAATTTTTCAATTTTTGGCGAATTTTTAATTTTTGACAAATTTTTCAATTTTTATGAATTTTTCAATTTTATATCAATTTTTCAATTTTTGGCGAATTTTTCAATTTTTGACCAATTTTTCAATTTTTGACGAATTTTGGTGAAAACGCCCGAAATCTATGTGTTTCGGAAGTTTTCATCAAAACTCGTCAACTAGTTCCCCTACCCAAATTTTCCGAGGAATCTTTTGCGCCTAAAATTAGCGCGAGAAAATTTTTAAATTTGTCGGAAAATCAACTTTGTCGATTTTTAAGCTTTTTCATCCTACAGCCAAGAGGTAAGGTGAAAAAATTTTTTCGACTAAAAATTGTCTTCAAACCCATATATGGGCTATCCGAATACGTATGCTTAAAAATCTTCAAATTTTAGATTATGAAAATCCTGTATCGGCTCTGAATGCATCTATAAAATAAAAACTTACAGAATAATAAAGATTGATCCAATATGTGAATAAAAACTGTATTTCTGGTATAGTAGTAACTATACGCATAATATTACCAATACAAGTAAATAAAGCTCCAATGACTAGTATAGGATAAACAATTTTAAACACCCTTATATTTTCGCTGAT
This sequence comes from Acrobeloides thornei, assembly GCA_034699885.1. Lineage (NCBI taxonomy): Eukaryota > Metazoa > Nematoda > Chromadorea > Rhabditida > Cephalobidae > Acrobeloides > Acrobeloides thornei. The sequence continues at coordinate 8,406 of JAQGCP010001251.1, read as the reverse complement.
CTAAACAAATCTACAGGATGATGCGAAAAAAATGGATTTTCGACCAAATTTTCACAAAAATTCTTTAAATTTTTTCTAAAATAACCCTATGGAGGTTTTCTTTGCGAGAAATCGATTGCGCACATTGACAAATCTTGAAAACGCTTTCTTGACCCTGAACCAGCTCAAAAAATTGAAAAAATCCTGTATATTGACTGATTCAGAGTCAATAAAGTGTTGGCTCTATTATGCTTTAGGAGTCCAATCAGCCTTTAGGAGTCCAACATTTAGTTTTTATTAAAAATACAAAACATTTAAGCTTAGGCCTAGACTTAAACCTAAGCTTAAACCTAAGCCTAGGCTTAAGCCTAAGCTTAAGCCTAGGCCTAAGCTTAAGCCTAAGCTTAAGCCTAGGCCTAAGCTTAAAGGGGGAGTAAAATTACGGTACGTCAGTAGTAAAAATTTTTTTCGCATAGTGGAATCACCACATACCCCCTATTTTTGATGCGAAAAACACGAAAATCGCGTTAAAAAAATTCCTAGTCGCTTCAATAGTGGTCAGATTGAATTTTATGCCAATTATGGGGGTCTCGGTTTTAGAAAAATCGCGTTTTGACCTCATTTTTCCATCTAAAACGCCTAATTCCTATATGTATATTTTTTTTCTAAAACCCCCAAAATTAGTCTAAAATTCAATCTGACCACTGTTGAAGCGACTAGGAATTTTTTTATCGCGATTTTCGCATCAAAAATAGGGGGTATGTGGTGATTCCACTATGCAAAAAAAATTTTTGCTACCGACGTACCGTAATTTTACCCCCCTCCCTTTAACCCTAGGCTTATCAAAAATTCATAGAACTCTATGCAAGACTTACCCCGTCATATACTCCATAAAAATGTTGACACAATCCGACGTTTGCTGCATGCCTTTATATTGAACAATATTTGGATGGGACAGAGTGCTGAACAAATTGATTTCATACTCAAAGTTGGCCAACTTCCGCCTCAACGATCGATTGTTGTTGTTGCGCAGATAAATTTTCTTCACAGCCAAGTGGGTGGCTAAAAATTGAATCATTAAAAACATCAAATGCGACCGGTGGCGTAGCCACGAGGGGACGCGACATTTTGGAAGCAAAAAAACGTTTTTCTGATTCAGGGAAGGCTGTTATTGAAGCGAAAAGTCGCAAAAATGCGATTTTTTGCCTAAAAATGAGTACCTTCTTGGAAAAAATGGGATGTTTACCCTTCTAATTTTGATCTTTTTTTAAAAATTTGAGGTTCATCCCCCTAATTTTGACCTTCTTTTGGAAAAGTGCCTGTAGTCTGGCTATCCCACCACATGTGTTTCAATGGGAAAAAAGTCTGTGCCGTAAAAATTTTTTACCGAATTTTTGTGCTTTGGGGTATTTTTTAGTGCTGAACACGATGGTGATAGTAATTTTTAATAGAAAAAACTTTTGAGGAGGTCAAAAAGTTGGTGGCACAGATTTTTTTCCCTTTTTTATAGTTTTGAAACACATGTGCCCACTGAACCCGACTCACCAGTGCCAACATCGAAACACACGTAGACACTCCCGAAAGCACCTCTACCCAAGCATGCACCTTCTCTCCAACATGTTGGCGGTCTCGGCGTGTTCCCATTGGCAATCTCTTCTGTTAGCTTGGAACTAGTCGAGCCGTAGAAACCACTACAAGCGGACGCCGACGCAATCGAAGCCTGAGATTCCGTCGTTTCGGTAAAAGACGTCTCAGTGATACTCGTAATGATACCAGCATTCGATTCCGAAATTTTATATTCGGGCGCATCTCTTTTCTGCGAGAGAATGAGGCGAAGCCGCTTCGTCGACCCACTCGCGTCGTACAGGCGGACAATCTCATCCAAATCTTCTTGGTTCTTGATCTGTATTAGAAGGTCGCGGCTGGACGTTGTATAGTAAATGCTCAAGGATTTACGGTATTTTTGCGTGAAATACGTCTCGAGCGAGGAGAAGTTCACCGGCCTTTCCAAGTCGATCGCTGACCGTTCCTCTTTGTATTGGACTTTGATTTTCAGCTTGTTCAGCTTCTCACCAAGAAACAAACTCCTCAAGTCGTTGACAATGTCTTGGTTTTCCTGGGACGTAGAACCATTTTGTGATGGCTCGTTCATGTTGTGTCGAGCTAGCTCCCGCGACACTTTGACAACCATAGATTTTTGGATTGATGACGGACTTGAACAGTGCTAAGTCATTTGAGTAGGAATGGCCGATGATGCACTCTAGAAGACCATGAAAATAGACTAATAACAGGGAATTTAAAACCATAAACAAAAAAAACGAAGAAAATGTCTTGATGAAGATAAATTGCCTGTCAAAATGGGGTGGGCAACGAGACGAGTCGCCTGAAATATAAAACCACTTTTTATATAACAATTGAAAATGACTTTCTGGTTGATTGCAAGGTCAAGGAAAATTGAGGCTACTCATAAGGCAAGGACTCAATACAGGACTTGTGGTTTTAATATATTACATGGTGTATACGAAAACCGGGATTTGGACACGATTTTTTCATGTTTTTTCGACCCGAAATTTTTTCAAAAATGACCCTATTAGGGGCTATTTGATGCGAGGAATCGATTGCGCGCATTCCCGGAGCTTAAAAATGATTCCCTGACCCTGATTCAGGGAAATGAGTGTTTTGTATTGAAGCGAAAATCGAAAAATTTTCTATTTCCTGCCTCAAAATCATCTTCCTGAGGGTAATTTTATACGGGGAAAATCGAATTTTGGTCAAAAAGAAAAAATTTTTTGGGCGATTTTTTCATGTTTTCTCGAACCGAATTTTTTTTCAAAAATGACCGTAACTACCATACATGGGCAAGGTGGGGGGGAGGGAGCGTCTGATGAGAGGGTCTCCTCCCGGCTAAGTTGGCGATCTTTTTTTTGGTCGACGCAAGAATAAACCAGCGCCAAAAATATTTTGAAAATGCTAAAAAATTACGGGGACCCCCTCACTCGGCCCGAGTGGTAACTACCATCATCTCTGTGAATTTATAAATTGCACACCAATTCTATAAATTTAGATTTTCACACGCCATCGAAACAACCAATATGTGATAAGATAATTCGCTAACTTACATGAGAATAGCATAATGCGGAAACGAGGAAAATGGCCGTTTTCTCGTCCTGTGCTAGTTTGCTTATTGGGCCTTCTGCTAGGAATAGGATTTTCTTTTCTGATAAGATCCTTGAAAAATGCACATCGACATGCCAATTTGCCAAAATGCTTTCTCACCGAGGCTCAAGTTCGTCCCAAAGATCCACAGTTGCTTCTGGTTGGAGTCATGGTAAGGGTTTTATCGGGGAAAAAGCGATTTTCAACAAAAATAACCATTTTTGCTTCAAAACCAATTTTTCTTCTTCTACTGCTTTTTCTACTACTACTTCTTTTTTTTCTACTTCTATTACCACTTCTCTTCTTCTACTACTACTTCTCCTTCTTCTACTCTTCTATTACCACTTTTACTGCTTCTTCTACTACTACTTCTTTTTCTTCTACTTCTATTACCACTTCCCTTCTACTACTACTTCTACTGCTTCTTCTACTACTACTTCTTCTACTGCTTCTTTTTCTACTACTTCTTCTTTTACTACTACTACTTCTAGAAAAATAAAAAACCCACTTTTTTTACCCACTAAAGTACAATTTTTAGACTGCGGCCAAGTATGTAGATACGCGTGCATATAATGTGTGGAAGACCTGGGCGAAATCAATACCTGGAAAAGTCCTATTCTTCGTCTCCGAGAACACTGTTAGTCAGCACAAGGACATGCCACTGATCAGGTTGAAGGGTGTCAACGATGACTATCCGCCTCAGAAGAAATCCTTTGCTATGTTAAGATGGTTTTTTGATAACCAGGTTCTAATTGAAGCCAATTTTGTCTTACCATTATGCATTTTAGTTGGAAAATTTTCATTGGTTTCTTCGAGCTGACGATGATTTATATGTACGCGGTGAGAAACTTGACCAGTTTCTACGTTCACTTGATCCGAATAAAGCACATCTGATTGGTCAAGCGGGCTTGGGCAACACTGCCGAGTATGGCCAGCTTTCACTCGGACCCCAAGATAACTATTGTATGGGTGGACCGGGAGTCGTTCTTTCAAGGGAAGCACTAAGATCCGTAGCTGGTCATCTAGAAAGCTGTCTAGCCAATCTGTTGACTACGCACGAAGATGTTGAAGTTGGCAGGTGTCTTCGAAAACATGTCGGCATAGCGTAAGGACTTGTCAATCCTTGTTACCAGGACCAACTCCACTCGGAAAAAATGCTATATAAAAATAATCTATTCATAAAGATCATGAAACATGAAGCATTTTTCGTTGTAGTTTTCGAGAAAATTGCGTTTGTAATTTGACTTGGTGTACATGTTTTCGTTGTAATACACGAGCTTTTTTGAATTACAACGAAAACATGTACACAAATTCAAATTTCAAACGCAATTTTCTCGAAAACTACAACGATTCAGAAGGTGTCGTAAAAACGAAAAATGGTCCATTTTTCATGGTTTTTCTGAATCTATATGGGGTTTTTCCGAGTGGAGACTAGTCCTCTTTTAAAACTGAATAGCACAGCAATTTTTTAGCTGCACGTGGAACTACGAAATGCAGACCCTGTTTCACAACAACCAAACCGTGCCCAATGTTTATGATAATGGGAATTTGGAGGAGCTCCGTCATGCCATCACTTTACATCCGATCAAAAAACCCGAGGTGATGAAGAAAATCCACGTGCATGCACTTTCACTTCGTTTGAATGAGTTGCGCGCGAAACGAATGACTCTGCAGCGGGATTTAAAACGAGCAACGCAGCATTCTTTGAATCGCCGATTCACGAATACGACAACTGATGTGCAGAATTGGGACTACATGTCGGGCCATATATCCTTTTGTGCGAACCAAGTCAATTGTCCTCGACACACCACTGATGTCAATATGATGGCTGCTGTGAATGAGATTATTGTGCAGGTAAGAGAAAGAAAACTTCTTTCATTTCCATCATCATGATATTCATTCCGAACTCCATTATCGTAGTATTCTTGTTCATTTCCATCATCATGGTACAGTTTCATAGCTTTAATTTTTAGCTGTTTGACGACTTCAATGCAAATGCTCGACAACGCGGTCGAATCCTACAGTTCCAAAATATCCAATACTCGTATGCTAGAGTCGAACCTAGACACGGAGTCGATTACGTATTGGACATGATCCTTTGGTTCAAAAAGTTCCGACCACCACATCGGGCTACTCTGTCAGTCCGCCGGCATGCTTATGTCCAACAAACATTTGGACCCATTGAAAGCATAACTGATAGGAAGTTTCGACAGAAGTTATCCAAAAAGAATCATATTGCGGAGGATGATGGGTTATCCTCAACCGATTCAACTATTTATTTGATTGTACCATTAAAAGGTCGACCCAACACATTCCAACGATTTTCGGATAATTTGCTATCTGTGATTCCACCGCAAGAGAAGAAGGTGGAAATTGTATTGGTGTTTTATAAGTAAAAATAAAATTTTTTCCCTTTTTTGCTAAATCCTAATTTACAGGTCCGAGAATGAAACTGATGACAACATCATCAAAAATTCCATTTCCGAGCTTTCACATATTCTGCCAGTTCATGTTATTGACATGACTAACAAGAGCTTTAACCGAGGACAAGCACTCACGGCGGGTACAGCAATTCTGCCCACGAATGCTCTACTATTTTTCATCGATGTCGACATGATTTTTAAATATGATACGCTTGAAAGAATTAGGCTAAATACCATTATGGGTGTCCAAGTATGTCCTAGTTTGAAACTAGTATAGTTGAAGCGTGATCTAGTAAAATGCGACCACGCAGGGATGCCGAGTGCGGGAAAAAGTCTATAAAAGGAGGACATTCTTCACGAAAATTACCCCTAAAGGGATCTCGCAAAAAAATTTTTGCGACGCTTCAACTATACTAGTTCCCACTGTTTCATACACAGTTTTTTCATCCATTTCTTCTTTTTAGGCATATTTCCCCATCGTCTTTAGTGAATTTTCTCGCCATTCATGGTCATCGTTGGATCGGGACGAACAGCGTCATTTTTCATATAACAGAAGACGGGGATACTTCAGGCATTTTGGGTTCGGTATTGCATCCATATATAAGCAGGATTTTGACGCTGTCGGAGGCTTTGGAAATTTTGAAGGTTGGGGCCTCGAAGATGTCGACTTATTTGAAAAGTGCATTTCCTCTCATTTACGGGTCTTACGTGCTCCAGATCAGCTTGTACATGTATATCATTCCATTAAATGTCCCAGTACTATGCCAACTAAACAAAGAAACATGTGCATTGGTTCCAAGTAAGAGTCATATAAATATATATACGGATTCTTATACTTCAATTTAGAACTGCCAGTCTTGCTTCACTTGATTCTCTTGCCGAACAAATCTCACTTTATACATAATATTGTAGTATAAAATTTGTTTTAATTAAATTTATTTATTTAACTCAAAGGCATATCACCATATTAAGAGTTAATAAGGCACAGTCAAAAGATAATAAACATAATAATATACACAAAGAGGTAAGTAGGTATCCGTTGAGCCGACGTTATGACTAGAGTAGAATTTGGAGCGGTTACTCCAAGGGGTTCCATGGTTCGGTGGTACTGGGCTTGTCGAAATGTAGAGCTTCAAGTTGGCTGCTCACTTCTTGATTGTTCTGCATAAGGCTCCGATCGATTAGCGGCACTTCACTTTGGCGACATGGTTCTTGTAACATAGCTTCTGGTCCAGATCGATGCCAAGATAGCGGAATTGTTTGACATGTTCGATCTTTTCGTTTCCGATTTCCAGATCCAAGTCATAGTGGTCATTGGAAGCGGTGAATTTTGCATTTCATGGCGTTCAGTGATAGCGAAAGGGCACGATACTTGCTTGATATCTTTTCCATATCTTGACGGAGCTCTTCATCTTGGTGTTCCTCTTCAGCCTTGACCTTCTTTGATACGCTACCGGGATCGGTTTTACATAGGCCAGGTCGTCAGCAAACATCACCAGATTGACATTAGGACTGAGCTGCGGAAGCATGTTGGAGAATCAACGAGTTCGAGCTGCAGCGTCGAAGCCACAAAGTCCATCACCTCTCTGGTCAAACTCAGCGCTAAGACGAACAGCCAGAGGGCCTCACTGACGTCGGCCAGAAGGAATCAACGCTGGAAGCCTAGTTCAAGCTCAACAAGACCCTCATGGAGAAGGAAAGAAGGCAAGCTGCGCCGCATCCAGAACGACCGACTACGCCCGCTTATCAGAGACGAGCTGAAGCTGATCGCCGAACCAGTCGACTACCACTACTGGCAAGTGCCCGAATTCTACATCTGGGACGAAAAGAACAGCGAGTGGAAGCCGCAGAAGAGGAAGACTCCCAAGATTGGCCGCATGTACCACGCCAGCCCGGCGCAGTCTGACCGCTACCATCTCCTTCTGCTGCATGTCAAGGGCGCAACCTGTTACGAAGACCTCCGGACATTCGACGGCATATGCTACGACTCGTACAAGCAGGCTTGTATAGCGGACGACAATTATGCTTGTAATTTCCTTACAAACATCCGTTGAACGTGTCAAGAAGTACGCCGCCAAACTAGTTACGAACAACTTCCAAAGCTTCTATCAGTCGCTACTCAAACTCCAGTGGAAGCCAATAAGTCAGATTGCGGCCGAAAGAAAGGCTCTGCTCATGCACCACTATTACTATGGACAAAGAGAAATCCCAACTGAAGCACTGGTGCTCCGAAGAGAAGCAGTTGAAAGATCAAGCACCAGAATAGGCCACGATAAAAAGCTTCATCTTCCACCGATTTCCTCCGAGAAAACACTGCAGAGCTCCGTCAACGTTGCCAAGAGTATTTGGAACACACTACCAGCCGAGACTGTAACCATTCCGAATCCGCAACAGTTCAAGCATCTGATCCACCAACCAAAAACATACCAAGATTTGGCCAAGGCAGTTGCAGCCGTGCGAAGAAAAGAACTAAGCTCTAATATACTCCCTTGTTATTTTATCTGTTATTGATTATTTTTAATGTGGACTGTATCCCTGTATTGGTTGCATAGGTGAACAAGGAGGGGGTACTGGGTCCTCAAAGATGACTTGGTTGCGACTATACTCGAACATTTTTGACCAAAAATACGAATTGATTACTAATTTTTCTAAAGAAATTTTTCTCGATACGAAGAATTGAGAGGGGTACAGTATCTCCCGTTGTTCACCTATGATTGGTTGGTCTGTTGCATGCTGAATAAACTTTATTTATCGACCCGTTCTTGTTCGTTCAGTTTTGGTGTTTTTCGTTTTTCATCCTTTTTCTGAAACCACCCATTTTCGAATTGAGAGACATGAAATATTCAAA
>JAQGCP010001250.1:0-12889 GCA_034699885.1 Acrobeloides thornei | reverse complement strand
TATTTTGGGTTATTGAAACGAAAACATGAATCAGAATTTTCGTTTCAATAACCCAAAACAATTTTCAAACTAGATCATTTTAGTGTCATTTTATTCGCCTCGTCGAGTTATAAAAAATGCTGTATTTATTTTTTTCTAAATCTTCAAGGATTTTGAATTATTTTCTTTTCAATATAAAGATTTTTATTGATTCAGGGATTTAACCATTGCGTTCATGTTTTCGTTGTAATATACAGACGAAAATTCACATACGATTATCTCAAAGCCGTTAACGATTCAGTAGGTGCTGTAAAAACAAAAAATTCTCCAAATTTCATGAACTTTCCAAATATATACAAATTATGGCAACTTTTTTCCGAGTAGACTGATCCTTTAATGCCAAAAGTCCGGTCTTCAAAAAAGTCAATGTCCACTATCAATTTTTTGAAATTTTGAAACTAATGGGATCGAAGGCTTGACCAATGATCGATCGGAAGCGTTCCACGAACCGGACCCGAAAAAGCCCGATCGGTAACCGAATCAGCTTCGGATCCCCCTCAAAAAATCCTGGAGGAAGATCCGTCAAAAAATTTGAATAATTTTTACTTTGTCGATAAAATAGTTTATGCAAACAGGCTTTAAAATAGGTAACCGCAAATTTTTTGGTAATTAACAAATTAAAAAAAATAAATATTTATTACAGTATGAAAATTTTCTTGTCAATACTTTCTCGGATTTAATCTTAAATGGCGGTACATTAGTTCGAATACGCTGTGCTCGCTTAAAAAAAACAATATACAGTGTTTCATCTAGTTTCCAAGTTTCAAGAGACGAAAGATCTTAACCATTATAAAAATTGCAAGGCTAATTGTCGGTCAACGACCATAGATGGTGTTCGTACTCCACATAATTTTTCAGAAATTTGTACAGAAACTGAGCAAGCGAAGTTTTTCTAAATTCCATCTAATTTTGTTATATATGAAAACTTCACTTTTTTAGGAAAACTTCGCCTTTCTTTAAGAAAACTTCATTAGAAAACTTTCATCAGATTAAATCAAAACTATTTTATAATGAAAAATAATCATAGGCATATGCAAAAATTGGAGCTAGTTCACTTAGTTGCAGCCACTGAGAGATTTGGGCAGCGAAATCAAGTGCTTTTCAACTTTTGATCACAAATAGCGGCTTTTATTCCATGCAATCCGTAAAGAGTAGCATCATTTCTTATCCCAATGGGCCACAAGGGTGTCATTGCCTCCCGGGAACTCCTCGGGTAACGCAAAACGATGGGCATCAATAATTTCAAAAAACAATTTCTTCATTATTTTTTAGGTTTTCACGCACAAACAACATCATCAACGTGTTTCCTGGCCTAAAAAAACTCTATTATGAGTGTTTTTTGGTTGAATTTAAGGAAAAAAATTTCAACTTTTAGACCACGTTAAATGGCGGCAACTAACAAGGGAACGTTCAGAAGTTTCAACTCTTGATTTTTAAAATTTCGACGTAGAAAGTTAGATAATGGTGTGAAAGTCTCCTATGCTAATTATGCTAACTCTAAACGTTATAGGGCCGGGTTCGGGTCCCGTCTTGTGATTTTTGTTTTTGCACAAATTCCATAAAATTTAATTTTTTTACCCCCATATCTCCTCGAAGAAGTCCTATGGGGATGAAAAATTGTTATTCTCCACATATTTATATTTTTTTAAACCGTTTGCACTTGGTTTGAGCAAAATTTGAATCGGGCAGATCTTAGGGTTCCCTTGTTAGAAACAAGCGTTTTGCAAAAAATTTTTAATGCGGTGCTGGTTTTTTACATACCTCAAAGATTTCAATAAAAAAATTTTCGCGCCGACAGGCGCGAAAAAATCATAATGGGGGACCAAGGTGATTTTTGAAATTTTTAAAAAAATCGAAAAAAACATCTTGTTTGCCCCTATGTTTTTGCCCTAAATTTTGGAAAATTTTTGAAAAAACATAAGGGGGTCATTTGAAAATTTTTCGGAGTGTACCTCCCCCTCTAAATCAAAATCTAGCTACGCCCCTGCCCTATGGGGGGAGAGGTTTCTATGCGAAAAATCGATTGCGCGCATTGATGGACCTTGTGCTATTTTCAGCATAATAGATAAAAACAAAAAGTTGAATTTTGTAATGTTTTATCAATTTCAGTATCAACTTTTATTGAATCAGGTAAATGAAATAGATGTGCATATTTTCGTTGCAATAAACAACCGCAACTTAATATTCAAACATTTAACAATGGTAACAATTCAGAATTTCTGTAAAAACAAACAGATGCTTTATTTTCATTAATTTTTATAATATCAACAAAAATGAAATTTTTTTCCTAGTGACTGGTCCTTTAAGTGCTTCGTTCCTGAAAAAATTAATAAGTAATTAAATCTAGACTCCGAAAACTTGCTATCGAAGATGCCCAAATCACCCATTCAAATCCCATTGCATGGGATGCTTCAGTTGTGTATATTATTGCTCTAGTAGCTTTATTAAGAGGAAAGACTAGGGATGTAAGATAGCCTTCTTAAGAAATTGATTATTAATCTCAAAAACTTAAGGATGCCTTTTACGATGCATTGTCATATGCCGAAACAGACATAGTCAGAGAACATATGGAAGACGCAAAAAGTCGAGCAATACCAGTTAAACTTCCTCAAAATATTATCTCGAAACAAACTGTCGTCGGTAGGTGGAGTAAAAATTTATGTTTTAAAGGGTCCCCCTCCCTCCATCAACTCTTACTCATGGCTGAAAATCAGCAAAATAGATTCTCATTTTTTGGAAGGCATCCTTTCTATATGCCTAATTCCCTTTGACACTGATAATTTCTTCACGCAGGCCTTTCTTCTCTTCCCCTTCTTCCCTGAAAAGCACCCCAGTTCCCATACAGTTTGAAAATTATTTTTAGGGATAAAAAGTCAAGTTACAAAAATTTATCTGATTTTAGATCCAAATAATTGCATCCTTGAATTTACAAATGGCGATGATTATGCTATGGGTTATATGGGGGTAAAATTTTTGTCTTATCACTTCAATCTCTATATAAAATTCTAGATCGCCCTCCAAAGTGCATTCTATGAACTTCTCCATGCCAAAAGTTTTGCATCTGGTTTAGAAGATGTCATATCCAGAGGCGGTGACACCGACACAAATGGCTGTATTGTTGCAGCGCTTCTCGGAGCCTACTTTGGTATTGATACCATACCTCAAGAATGGGTTAACACTGTCAGATCGGCTGATCCATATCTAGGATGCAGGGATAAGGAAAGGTACAAGATACCCATGGATTTTTTGTCGATCAAAGATATTGAGATGCTCGTACCTCGTTTGACGAATATTAAAATGTCTTAATTTTGTGATAAGTTTGATTTGTAAATAAAGATTTTATTTAACATATATTTTACACTGTGTTAAAAATCCATTTCACAATTTGGAAGGGGTTGGGAAGGGAGTCTAGTCCACATAAACTTCTCTAGGCGTTGAGTTTCGGAGAAATTATTTTTAGGGACATAAAATATAGACAATTAACCATCGTTTGAAAACACCCGAATACAAAAAATAAGCTGACTTGAAGAGCTTTTAAGAAAAGGCAAAAACTTATGGTCGTGGATTGAACAAGCGTCATACATATCAAATTACTATATATGAAAAAATAATAACAGGAAATTGATCTATGACCCAAAACAGGCATATGCAAAAATTTTTATGAAAATCAGAAAAACTTTAATTTTGGGCATGGATTCGAACCCTCTAAATTAAGTGCGTTCTCTGAAGTCCTAACCATTTGGCCATGAAAGTTTGATCCCATTACACTTTTTTTATAACTTTCGCGAGACGTGATCTTATTTTAACCCTCGTTTCCCTTGAGAGAATTGTTACTCTCTTCCCCTCTGAAAAGAAAGAGAGTATGTGTGGGGGTGGTAGATAATATTCATATTTCATTCTTTATTTATCAATTTAAAAATCCTACAATTTTTATTATACATACACATTTATTATACAAAGTTTATAATTTAAACGAGATCATTTTCTATAGAAGCCATCCTTACTGTGGGCACAATTTTTTTCATCTTCACTGATTCATTATTGTTACATGAGAAAGTAACAATAGTTTCCGAATTTCTTTTTTGCTTCTTTTTCTTTTTTGACGAAATACCATTTCGAGCTATTAATGAATGCTTTTCTGCAGCAATTTCTGAATTTTCTAAAGATCTTCGGAAACGGGATCTGGTGTCTTCTGATTGGCGCCTAAAAAAACCAAATATTGGGGGTCACTGGTAAATGATAAAGGAGGATGCATAGTGAGATAAAGACTTTTCAAAAACATTTTTTGAATTTGGGCGGGATTTTGACTTGTAGGGACCATACTAGGGCAATGGAGAGCCTCCCCTACTCCCTCATCAGCTCAAAATTAGGGAGGGGGATCTCCTCATTGACTGGCCGATAAGGAGTTCCCCTCATCAAAAAGAAAAAATATTTGATGAGGATCTCCCTCGGCAATTTTTAGTCATCTTTCCTCACTTCCTCAGCATTTTTAGCTTAAAAACGCGCATTTACCAACAAAATTTTCGCCTGTGGCGCTGCTTTTTTCTGGATTCCAAACAAATTTCACTTGGAGACCCTTTTTTTGGTCGTCTAGGATCTCCTCACCCGGAGGTCGCCAAAGCGTTTGGAGTCAAGTTAGTCATAGGTGACAAGTTAGTAACCTAGTGACAGATTAGTTACGGGTGTTAAGTTAGTCACAGAGTGACAGATTAGTCATAGATGTCAGGTTAGTTACAGAGGACAGATTAGTCACAAAGGTGGGATGTTAGTTATAAAGGTGTGTGAGTGTTTATGTGTGGCTTTCACTAGTCCAAAAACTTGTATGTCTGTTTTCATCTCTGTGACTAATCTGTCACTCGGTGACTAAATTGACTCCATGACCAACTTGTCCACTTCCGTGACTAATTTGTCCCTGCGACTAATTGGTTATTCAAGGCGCCAAAGATCTCTTCACCCGGAGCCCCTCCCTCTCCCCTTGCCAATGTATGGTAGGGATGGACCTGGGTCATTTTTCTCTGAAAGAGACCCAAAACAAAATTGCGAGATACCTTAGTTTTCTCTGCTCCAATTTCGTATGCACCCATTTTTTAAGACCTTCTAGGATAGTCCTATTGGTGTAGCAGACGATTAAGGCCACTACGAATCCCTAAATTTTTAAATTAGAGCAAAACTTCTGTTTTTACCTGTATTCCATCTAAAACCAAATTTAAAATTTGATGCGCGAAACTAGGTATTCTATAGATGGTAAACAAGAAATGCAATCCAAAAACTGGTACTAGCATAAATACAGCTCTTACAGCTTTTCTAAATTTTGCTCTTATACAACTTTCTGTCCAATTTTGTAACAAGTAATTTTTTCAATCATAATCATGACTAACTTATAACACTCTTAATTTTCTAGCGATGAATCCAAACAAGAGGAAAGAAACAGAAAAGAACCCAGTAGTTTAGCTAGCCTGTCATATGAGTTTGAACTCTTGATCAGACTCTGAAAATGGATCCGGGACTCAATTTGGGTACATGATTCTGGACCCATACATCCTGGACTCAGAGAGCAAGAACATGAGCCTAGGACTCAAATATGGTCCCATGCAGGGGTGTGTGTAGCCAGGGGGCCAGGAGACTAGTGATGCGTCGAAATCGCGATTTCGAAATTTCGGATTACGGTACTAAATTTCGATTTCAACTTTTCCGATTTCGAAAAATCGAAATTGAAATTTTGATAAAATTGAAGTGAAGATAAAAAAAACTTAAGGTTCCCCCTTATATTTTTGCCCAAAATTTTTGAAAATATTTTTTGAAAATCACATTGGTCCCCCATTAAAACGAATTTTGCATTTTCCCACTTTTGGACACACTTTGTCACGCCGTGACCTAATAACATTAGTTGCCCTTAAAATCTAGACAAAAATTTTTTTTAAACTATAAAATCTTACGTATACTGTATTGGTTCTAAATGCGGATTGTATCGTAATTTTTTAATAAGCACGTATAATACAACCAGAACTAACAATAAGTTTATCTAAAATGCGCTTATTTTTCTATTAAATCTATTTATAAAAACCTGCGTTTTTAAAAAAAATTTTATGGAACAAAATAATACAAAGATTTTCATAAAAAGTGATATTCCACAAAGTTGTTTGCTGTGATCTCAAGAATTCAATGAGCTATCGCTCAGTTAGAACGGATTTAAATTGAGCGAGATATAGCCTTAAAGCGATAATCATAACTTTAATGCCATATCTCGGGAATAAAAAAATATTTTTTAATGATTTTTTGGAGATCACATTTTTTGGATCATGCTTTTAAAATGGGAAAAAATATGAGAAAAATCGACCGCTTTCAATTGCTCTGGCACCTTTTTTTATACCATCGGTGCAAGTCTTCATGAATTTGGTCTATAGAGGCATCATATTTAAGCCCATATCTCAATCAATTTATATCCAATTTGGCTGAGCGATAGCTCATTAGATTCTTGAGATCAAGGCGAAAAACTTTGTAGAACATTACTTTTTGTGAAAATTATTTAATGCTATTTTTATTTAGTTCAAAAACGCGGATTTTATGAATAGACCTAATATTTTTATATGAGCTTACACATAAGGCAAATAAACAAGGACCAATAATAGTCCATTCTATCCAGAATTCTTTTGATGGAGAGACCCAACATTCTTCATTATCAAAATTGTGCCTAAGAATGCTGTAGATTATGGTAATGACGAGAGGGATTCCTAAAAAAAATTTGTACTCACACAGATGGAAAGCTTGCACTAGGAATGAAACTACGATCATTAACACTCAGATGTTTGTGATTTTTCAAAAAAAACCTCCCATAGTCTACCCTTTTCTCTACGGCACTGACCCCAAGGCTCTAGAAAGTTTTTAAAAAGTTAGACGGGAGCAAATCTTCATGGCCAAATGGTTATATTCTGTTGCCACACTTGATAAAAAAAAGTCCGCTATCGATGGCCAAGTAGCCCATGGCGCTGATCGTTCGATCTGGCAAGTTAAGTAACGTCGGCCCGATGGCTCGATTCCCACCAGGGTAAAACTTTTGCTTTTCAAAAAAAATTTACAAAAAATGGAGCAAAAATTTTTTGCTCCATTGTTTGTAAATTTTTAAAAAAAATTAAAATTTATACACTAATGGGAATCGAACCAGCGGATCCAACGTTGCTTAACTTGCCAGATCGGACGGTCAGCGCCTTGGACCACTTGGCTATCAACAGCGGATTTTTTTTATTTCGTGCGGAAACGGACTATAACCATTTGGCCATGAAGGTTTGTTCCCGTTGGACTTTTTTTTATAACTTTCAGGAGCCTCCACTCCCTCTCTCTTTCAAATACGCTATTAGCAACGATTACCCCAACATAAGGCAAAATATGGCTTGAAAGATTCCGATTCTATGGTAAAAGTGCACATTAGAAGTCTGTATAAGTAAACACCTTCTCCTAGCATCCATGCAAAAGTAGACAATCGGAAATACCGCAATTGAGCTGTGAATAGTAGACGACAACTGAACTAAAACTTTTATTTTTTTAAACATTTCTATGTCATCGAGCAATCTAGTAATCCTCTTCCCATCCCCATGGCGCAGAGCAAATGGTCGACTGGCCTCTCCCCCAATCGATCCCCCTAATAGGGTCCGATGGCCCAATGGGGGCTATTACCCTTTTTTGTTTTTCTTACATGGTTCATAAAGTACAAATGATCACCGGGAGCACCATCGATAACAAAGAAAAAGCAGTTGAACAGATAGCAAATTCCAGAAAACAAAAATGAATATAGCAAATGTTTGTGAATAACAAAAACAAGTAGTTGTCGCAGCTCGCTAAAAAACGTGATAAAGAACTTTTGTCAACACAGTCATAGAATTAAGGTTATGAGAAGGGTAAAAATTTTTTGAATTATCATATTTTTTGTCATAGACAAAAAAGTGCAAAAAGGTTATTCTTGATAGCTCAAAATGCTGGCGCTTTAACAAATTGTGCGGGCACACCTTTACAAACAGCCTTCATAAAAATTTTGACAAATTGTTCGGTGAGGGATTAAGCGGAATGGTTGTCCCCTCCACTCTAAGCATCAAAAAGTTTACGTTTGAAGTGAAATAATAAAAATTGCTGGGACTATAGCCAAAACTGTAATGCTAAAAGCAATAATTCCAGCTAATAGTTTTAGTGCAAACGCCTAAATTTTTAAATTTTTTTATAAAAACGATTTATATACTTGGCTAGGAACACATCCGGAATAATCAGTCCATTCTGCTGAAAACTCTCCTCTGTCAACTTTAAACCATTCTCCCGTGGATAAACATTTTTTCTTAACAGTATCTCCTAAAATTTGATAGAATATTTTGGTGTTTGGGGGAAGTATGATAATTCAAAAAAACGAAAAATTACCATTGTCAATGTCATGGCGTAAGCGATCACCAAAAATATAATTAGGGCATCTTTCATTGACAATACCTGGCTCTGAGCGTTCGAAACATTGCCAACCATCCCAGGTTGCTGGGCAGGTTAATGGGGCTAAAATTTCGAGATTTAGTAGTGTTATAGTCTGTATCAGATGGAGCGAAAAAAAGTTAGTCCACAATAGCAAAGTGGATAGTGGAGAAAACCGTCACGTTTTCTGATCAATCCGAAACCATAAGGAAGTAATAAAAACGCTGAATCATCAATAATTCTTTATGTTTTTTCCTACAAGTTTGTACATAAGCTTATTTTTACCCATTCACAAAACTAAAAATCATCAAATGCTGTCTTACCAACACTCTGTCCAGGCCGAGCATGAGGTAGAAATAAGTTGCCATGTGTAGTCTGTAATAATGACAAATCATCTTGTACATCACTATCAGCTGATAAAACTTGTTCACAGCATTTTAATGCTGCCTCACAGCACTGTAAAGTGATAAAAGCAAATTCGGATGGTAGTGGTGGTTGGACTTCGAGATGCTCTAATGGGCGAGAGTGGGAGCTAAAATTGTATGTCCAGGGGGAAATTTTTAAAATAAGCCTCTATCTTCTTCCTAGTACAGGGTAGGCGGAAAAAAGTTGCCCTCACCAATTATGGATTTTCTTCATACCATAAATTTTGTACACTAGAAATGATGTTCTATAAAGTTGTTCGTTATGACCTCTGGAACAACAATGTAGATTATAACTTTTTGCTGCAAAAATAGCTAAAAGGTGACACGAAAATCCAGGTTTGACCTGAACTTTATGATCCAACCCAAACCCGAATTGATCCGTGCTTTCGTGACCCGACCTGGCTAAAAGCTCCAACCCGAATCGGATTTCTAGCACTAGTATCTAGTGTATTTTTTAAATTTGATCTCACCTGTTTAAAGCAAATTCTGGCACATTAAAAATTCTGCTATGAGAATCTTGACATGTACAATTTTTCAGATCATCATAACTACAAACTAATAGCCCTGTCGGACATATCGATGAAAAATAGGTATCCGAATAAGGTGGTGTAACAAAGTAAATATAAAACAGACAATGAGCACAAGCTAGAGATTTGAATATAGGCACTGAAAGTTGCTGACCCGAGAGGCGGCAAGTCGCCGACATATATGAATCTAAACAAGATTTAAGATAAGTTTAATGATCACCATAGTGTGTCCTGGATGGGCACAGAAATGAATTTTAATATTTATGATTGTAAAACTTCAAAAAATACTCAAAATAACATATTTCCGACCTATAGCCTTAAACAAATCAAGCTTGAGCCCACGAAAGACAGCTGTCTCAAGAATATGAAGAGCTAAAAATTTTTTTATGAAACCCAATCCCAACATAATATGCAACTCAACATGTAAGAAGATAAGCAAAAATTCCAAATGTCTTTTGGTTTTGACTTTATGTTCAAACTCTTAAAGGAGGTCAAAAACTTCTCCTCCCGACTATAACACAACCGGATGTTCGGGCACTGAGCATAACCGTAGGACTAAAATATTTTTACACACAAAATCATAATTTCACACATCAGGGCCCGGCTATTCATAAAATTTAACAAAGGCGTGGGTTATTTTTACCATAAAAAAAGTTTATGGGAATGTGTAAGTTTAACATTTTGGTAATTAGGCATGGAGATCAGCGATAAAATTTTGAGGAAAAAGTTTTAATGGTTGTCAAGTGTTTGGCACGAGTTTTTGATAAATTTGAGAACTTTTGATATGATCAAAAACAATTAGTCAAAAAATGTTTTAACATTTAAAGTTTTTGCAGAAATCATAAAATCACAAAAAGTCTTAAGATGGTTGTAAATTATAAATTTAAAAAAATCAAAAATTTGTTAACATAAAAATTGTGCCTCACAAAAAATTATTAAAAAAACATATCATTTTCATCCATCTATCTCATAAATTAACATACACAAAATAATCTATTTTATCCACCCATGTTTCGAAAAAAGTTCCCTCTCTTGGGAACAAAAAACTCTTTCCTTAATTTCCGATAATATTAAAAAACTTTTTTTCCAACAATTTGTTAAGCATCTTAATTTTGAAAAATCAACACGAATCATTCAAATGCAAATCACGCTGGCCGAAAATTAAAATCCGACAAATTTCTCATGCCATCATCACTATGGGCTGAGAGAAACTCAGAAGCTTGCTTTTTTATTAACACACCGCTAAATTATTGTTGCCATAAAAAATGGCTAAAAAGAAGGGAATAGAAATCAGATTTTTATTTTTCTCATACAAAATGTTGCTCATCAAATTTCTATTTATGGAAGCAAAATGTTTAGACGCACACGATGTGAGAGGAGATGATGAATATGCAAGAATTTTTTGTAAGATGTTGTTAAATTATGTTGGAAATGTCATAAACATTCCAAAAAATATTGATGTTAAAAAGAGTTATTTGAAAACGTAACAATTTTTTAAAATTATATAGAAATTTTGTACACAACTCATTTTGTGAAGACAAAAATAAAAAATGCGAGCATTTTAAATATTGACAAGAGAGATTATAAGAAAGTTATTTTGGGCCAAATTCATAAAAAATTTAAAAAATAGTACACTGACGAAGTTCTGGACCTCCTGGAAATTAAATGCACACGTGTACAAACACTCCCCCAAAATTTCGGACCGGAACACGCGAGAAAAAATCACAACGGTTCTCTTACGATTTTTTCGCGTGCGTAATTTTTTTAGCGCGTGAGATCATTTTTAGGTCGCGTGGGAGCAAAATTTTCAAAATTTTTGACAAAATCATAAAGGGGGACCATTATGTATTTTTTTGGTCCGGCTCGCGCTGCACGCGGGCCCATTTTTTGCTTGCGCTCGGCGCGCGACCCCACCCAATTTGGGTGGGGTTTGTTGGAGGTTTGTACACGTGTGATTAAATGTAGATCATTTTGTAAAAATAAACTGGAGACCAAGCGCCTATAGCGCTTCCGAGCACTCCAAGCGGCGTTCCGAGCAATCCGAGCGGCATTCCCTAGCACTTCGAGCGGTTTTCAGGATATCATGGGATAGCTTCAAAAAATTCAAAAAAAATTTGGTGGTATCTCATATAAAAGTGGTATCGATCATCTTCTCTCATAATCTCCTAGTATCGTTGCCTAGCGCTAACGCGCTGGCAGTTTCTCCGAGATGCATTCCTGAGCGTTTACTCAAGAGTAAAATAATAAAGGCAAAAAAAGTGAAAAATTTTGTCTTCGATTTCGATGATTTTGGTGTCAATCGTCTTCTCTCATCGTCCTCTACAACTTTTGTTTTAACGTCGACAGTTTAAATCTGACGTTCTTTTTTTTCACAAAATTTTTTTCACTTTTTAGATTCCTAGGGGGCTTCATACGCTACCTTACGCGCCGATAAGCACATTTTTATATTGCAATTGCCCTAACCACACTAACATGAAAAGTCAGTATTATCTTTTTATAATTATTTACATGAGTAGTTGTTATACTTATTCAAAACTTTCTATCCTTAAAAAATTTTCTCCAACTCATAAAAGTCAAAAATCACAATTTCTACACAATAAATGTTAAAGACTTTCTTCATCCTCCTCAATATCCATATGGCATAAGATAATTATGATGAATATTACTCTGTTTTATTTCCTAACAACATAAAAACACAATGTCTGTATGTTCCTAATTATACTCCTGGAAAGACACATAAATATGAAAAATCACACAAAAATTTCAAAGAAAAAATTCAAAGAAGAAATTCAAGAGGAAAATTTAAAGAAGAAATAGATAACAAAAATCAAGACTCTACTCGGGATTTTGAGGTTTTTGATGCGGAAAGAGCTAAAAAATTAGACATCACCTCAAGTGAGGGGATATTTCTTGACAGGTATGATAAGCAAGTGACGTTCATTTCTTGATCCTGGTTTAAAAAAGTTATTTTTATCATGTATTTTTAATAAATAAAAAGTTTATTATATTAAAATTCGAATATATTTCATTTTTAAAATTGGAAAAAATCAGATAGGTGATCGCAATTTTTGTAAATATTCAGCTTGTTGGGTCTCGATTTTTTGGAGTGCTTGAAGTTCAACTTTTAATCTTTCTAGCTCAATTTGACGTTCTCGAATGATGATCTATAAATTTATCAAAAACTTTAACTGTGTATATGGTTGATGTATAAAATTTCTGGCTTTTAAGATTTGCTTCAAACCATTGTAGAAGATATCTCGCTATGAGTTTCCCTATGCAAAAAATCGATTGCGCAAATTACTGAACCTTGTCCCTGATTCAAGGAAGTGGTGAGTGTATTAAAACGAAGATTAATAAAATTCGAACTTTTGTTTTAGTATTTGGAGTTTAAATATAACGTTCCCAAGATCGTCTGGACAGACAAACACATATTACACGTTTAAAGTAGTAGGATCA
>JAQGCP010001249.1:0-12891 GCA_034699885.1 Acrobeloides thornei | reverse complement strand
CCGCCATACGACCACGCAGGGATGCATCAAAAAAGCTATATAAGGATCCATGTTTCTTTTCGTTTCAATGTACACGTAGCACTTTTTATCGGGCCACCCTATACATTTTGCTACGCGCTTGGAAATTTACGCTAACTCCGTCATTGAGACATGGGTTGTAGTACTTAAAATACAACTTTGTATTTTAAGCACTACAATCGAAAATCCGAAAATCACTCTTTGTTTTTATTTGAAGTGATTTTGTGGAAAAAGAAAAAATTGTAGCAACAAGTTATTAAATGCTGTTTTTATGTTGTTGTTGTTGTTGAGACTTTATTTTTGCAGAAAAAGTACATTTTCTCTCGAATCCAATTTGTGTTGTTAGCCGCGATACAAAACAGAGAACAAAATTAGATGATCTTGGGAATGATCATAACCATATGCACGTATGCGCGTACGTTCATATCAAGACATCAATTTTTGTAGTCCCTGAGGCCCCCGGGGAGTGCTTGAATCTGTTGTACAACAGATTTTCTGATGTGCTGTACAACAGAATGATTTTGCTGTGGGGGTCCAAAGTAGGGTCGAGTAGAAAAATTTTTTAAGAATAACCTTTCTAGGGGTAATTTTGGCTGAAAAATCCAAAAAATATACTCTAAAAATTTTTTAAAATTTTCTTGACTGTGTTTTGGGTATTTTTTGATCTTGAAACCCATGTACGATTTTGACTTTTTCCATTTCGACGCATCTCTACTAGGCACGGACCAGTCTCAAAACTTCTTGGGGAGATTTATTAATATCTGAAAATGGAAAATTCGATCTCTTAAACTCGGCTAAGATCAAAACAATCCAGGAAATACACCGCCTAAAATCCTGACTATCGTCATGGTCATTTCGAGAAATGGGGACTGTTGGTGCTAGCCGCCGCCAGACAAATACATCATATAATCGGTTCTTAGACATTCGAATGGTGCCCGGGCGAGATAGAGGCGTAAATGGATTAGTCCGGTTTTAGACAAAAGTTTTCTTTATGCCTTCAAAAGCATATTACGTTACCGGTGGCATTATTCAATTAATGCATTTTGCTTGCTGAATTTCTCGTTCTGGATTTGGCATGCATGGAATCCATTTACGTGAAAATAAGAAGACCCTGCGGAGGTGACTCGTACAAAGACCATCGTATTCATCAAATTTATTATATAACTGGATGGTCGATCAGCTGCAACTTTTGGCCTTCTTCATATGCCGTTTCAAAAGATCAGCTGATGTTCCACGATGTACCTGGCACCCGACTATATTCATAATTAGATTTTTGTATATTGTTTTTAATTTTTTTAATAGACATCATCTGAAACAATTTTCTTAATAGACATCATCTGTCTGGGAGGGTTTTAAACTTTTAAGAGACCTTTTTTGAGAATTCGTAGTCTAAATAAGTTAGAGCGTGCCGTGTCGCAACGCATCGTACGACCGAACTATAAACACTGTCGTGTGACGTGTGGTACGACGCGTCGTACGATACAAAAATGCACTGTCGCGTCGCGACGAAAGTATAAATGGCGCCAAAAAGTTTTCTTTATCGGTTGTAGACAAAAGTCTTTATTTATGCCTTCAAAAACATATTACGTTATCGGTGGCATTATTCGATTAATGCATTTTGCTTGCTGAATTTCTCGTCCTGGATTTGGCATGCATGGAATCCATTTACGTGAAAATAAGAAGACCCTGCGGAGGTGACTTGTACTAATCTTCTTCGTATTCATTAAATTTATTACACCGCTGGGTGGTCGATCAGCTGCAACTCTCGGCACTTCTTCATATGCCGTTTCAAAAGATCAGCTGATGTCCCACGTCGTGCCTGGCACCAGACTATATCCCTAATTAGATTTTTGTATATTTTTCTTTTTAAGTTTTTAGCAACAATTTTCTTACTAGACATCATGTTTAGGATTGAAAACTATTAAACCAGAAATGTCATTTGGAAACTAATTTCAACAATGCGCTTACACTCGCCATAAATCGCGATTATCGTTGGCAAAACTATTTATGAAATTTTGTTTGAAAGCTTTTTGGTTTGGTCACCTGATCTCCAGATCTAATCCCCAGATGTTTGGAAAGTTTTTGTGTGCTTTTTGTTTTGATCGAGCATTTTCGATGAAGCTGGAAGATCGAAACCAATTTATAACAGGTTTTTGTAATAACACAATTTATAACATAACAGGTGCATCACAAATTTTAGATATTTTTCAAATGATTTTAAAATTTTTTTAGAGCTAAGATGGGATTTAGCTTAATGAACACCTGGGATTTTAGAAAAAGAAAATTAATTTTAGCACATGTGCAAAAGTACAGCTTAGTGTCTAGTGCAAAAATTTCAAACAAAATAATAGCTTTAATAGATCCTCATTCTTATGTTTCCCCTTTTTGGAGTTTTTGGACATTATCAGGAAGTTCGTTGGAATAAACCACTAAGTAAAATCTTCATGTTCATTCGATGAGAAAGCACATAATTACTATAAAAACAACTCATAAAAAAATCATTTTTTATCATTTTTAGTCAATTTATTAGCCGCGGCTTATACACATGAACTTAGGGTAATAAAAAATGATTTAAAAAAATTTGGTTTTTCGGAAAATAACGTTTGTTGCAAGGTTTTTGATGATTTCTTTTAGGTCTTTGATGATTTTTCTTTTTTTCTCTCTTTAGTTTTTTAGTTCTTTTTTTACGTCCATTCTTTTTTAGTTTTTTTCAATGAAAAATAAAAATATTCGATTCCACTTTTTACAATAGTACAAATGAACTTGTATGGGTTTTCAATAATTTTACTGGGTGAGTAAAAAAAGTGCATTTTTATGATTTTGGGGGCACGAAACAATTTTTTGAGACCGGAAAATTTTTTCACTAAAAATGAACCATATAGGGGTAATTTTATGCGGGGAATCGATTGCGCGAATTCACGAAGCATGAAAAAGCTTCATTGATCCTGATTCAGGGAATGGAGTTGGTGTATTGACGCGAAAGTATAACAATTTTCTTTTTTTTGTCCGTATATCAACTCCACTCCTTGAATCATGGTGAAGATTTATTCGTATCGTTTCATTTGTATTCATTTCATTCGATCGTTTCAAACGTTTCGTTTCATTCGAGTCTATGCCCATTTTTGCACACGTTTTGGTCCGCCATAAACCGTTTCTGGTTGTTTTTCGATCTGCTAAATCGATTCCCGATGCTATTTTTTGTCCGTGATTTTGTTCATTGTGAAAAAGAAGAAAAATTTGACACCTGAGACAAATTTGTCACCATTGTCACTAAGAACAATTTACGTTCATATCAAAATTCGCATATTTCTAGCATTACAATGATTTTCACTTGTGCACCATTCTATAATTTTTCTTACAATTTTGGCACAAAATTTCTGTGCAAACTTATTTCATAGATCACAACATCTTTTCCCGCACGAATTACAGTTTTTCGAATTGCTATTTTGCCTATATATTTGTTTCGGAGAATTAGGAAAACACTCATGGTGTGTTCCTAGTTTCAGGCGTGTCTTTAGTTGGCTCTGTGCCAACCTTTGTTCGTCTGGACACGCCTCTTTCTTTTTTTATTTTGTTGTCATGTGAAAGTATTTTCTTCACAAAATACAAAGCTGGTACCGAATTAATAAAGAAGGAGTAGAAGAATAGGCGGGGTTTAACGGTATTTTTTGTAACACACACATGTATGTTAGAAGATGTGTGTTTTCTTTTCATAGATAGAAGGCGGAGTTATGCGTTTATTGTTCTAGTTCTTTTTTTGAACGGATGTTGTTTTGGAGTTCTCCATCGTGGTGGCTTCTTATTTCAGATGTTCTTATTCGTAATTCTGACGGCGCCGGTGTTCGGTCGGCTCCGGATTTGTATGGAAATTTATTCTTGTAATTTTGTATAGGATCTCTAGTTCAAAGTATACATGATAGGAGGTCTAGGTTTTCCCAGAATGGAGTATGATTAAATGGAGTACCTCGTACGGATGGTTTTTTGTAGCGTAGCCTCTTTTCAAAAAATTTTTTGTGGTCATAGCATTTTTAGATTCAAAAAAGAGATTTTTACTTTGTAGCGGAAGAGAATGAGAATTTTTTATTAAGCTTAAAGCATCAAAAACTAGTGGCAGGTAGTCCAGGAAATTAATTTTTTGTTCAATCCTTTTTTAACTATTCAAATTTAACTTTCGAGGAATTTTTGAGTGTCCTAAAAACTTTTTTTTCGTTTATTTTACAGTGTTTTAACTAGCCTTTGGCAATAAAGTGACAGATTTGCAGTTTATAACAAAAAGAGAAAACATGTAAAATAAGGTCCCCTGGACTACCTGCCACTAGTTTTTGATGCTTTAAGCTTAAGTTGGATAGAGTACTGTTCGAAGGGGGATTCGAAACTGCAAATCTATCACTTTAACCACTCGGCCATTTGATCGTTTCATTCGTATCTTTTCAAACCTTTCGTTTCATTCATTTCTATGCCATTTTTCAATAACAACATTTATTTTTCTTTACTCGTTTATTCTAAAATTTCTGCTGTTCATAAGACATAACCTTTATACTATGCTCATGATGCTGGCTAAAAGTTATTTTTTGAACCCACCTTTTTCTATTATTAATCATACAATTACACCTGATTATTTTGCCAACATCTTGCTCTTTTCGATAAAAAATCAAGAGTTGCAAATAATACTAATTAGCTTTTATGCTATAGATATTTCTTAGAATAATTCTTTTTTCGTTCAAACGAACCTAAAAATACCGTAATTAACCTTTTTTATTGTGCGCCCTCTAACGGAATGTGAGCAAGTGACTCGCGCAGGTTGGCACCGTGCCCTCCTCCTGTTCCGGCAGCGGCTCGGCCATATAGAGTGATTTTTTTCGGCCAGATCCAGCCGGGGATCACCTGCGCCCAGGTACCGGAGGACAGAAACTGACCATTGGCCCATCTTCCATTTCTTCGAATTCGAAAGTGCCCGCGCACCTCTTTCGCAATATAGATAATCCGTGCCGGGCAATACCATAAACAATAGGTAGCGGCGCAATAGGCGACTCTTGACCCGAACAGGTCATCATTCGCCGGCAGCGGTACTTTGGACCTCCAGAAACACCTAGAAAACTGGCGGGAATATCTAACGAGTACATCTCCGATCATCATCTACCATCATTACTCATACGCCCGCACCCACTTTTTTCGTTGGCTCCTTTTCAACGACACCAAAAAAAACTCAATCGACTATGGGTTTTCATGAGGTGCACTTGTTGATAAAAAGAAAGATCTAAAAAAAGCTTCGCGTGCACATGATTTTCATGGACAGATGGTTGTTCGGAGCTTTTTTGCCATTCTTTTTTTGCTTGTCGAAGTCTTACTCTGTGTTACTTATTTTGAAATTTGGAGTTTTATTTTTGAACCTTTCAAAGGAGGAAGATGTTACGGCCAGATACGATTGTACAACTTTTTGGCTAGACGATTATATTTTAATGTTACTCCCTTTCTTTTTATGTTACACAAGTAGCGTTCCTTAGTAAGTGTGCTGGATGTTAAAGCTCTAGCACTATAATCCTGATCGGGATTAGTTCTTATGTTTAGAGAAAAAAAACGCGTTTGATTGTCTATAAAAAGCAGCTAGCATTTATTAAAATATCACTTTTTAGCTAATACTCACGAGACAGAAACTGTTTTATCTTGGATTGCTCTCAACAAACCGCAGAAATGAATTTCAATTCAGTCGTTTTTCTCCTTCTTACATCATTTATTGCCTTAATCCTACTGACTTCGACAGCCGATGCAAGGCCGAGACACCGAAAACACAAAAGAGGTATTCTTTTTTTATATTTATATTAGATGGGTGGCATAAGTTATGATCGTTTTTAAAATTGACTCCATGACCATAACTTTTTTTACAGTCAAAAATCGACAGTAAGGGGTCTTTTCAACGTGAAATATTATGGGAACAACTTTCATTTGTTAAAATTTCGAATTTCCTCCAATTTTAGCAAAAAAACCGCCCTGATGTAGGCTCAAACGAACAGGATTTTCCCTTTTTATATTAATCTTTATTAAAGATTTTTTAGTGCTCGATGAATACGAATATCGTGACACTGAAGACTACAATGATTCTGGTGTCTTCGTCGACAGCGTGCCGATCAAAACCACCGCCGAACCACATCACGCCAAACTACATTCAAAAACGAATCGATTCCCGAAGCTGAGAAAATACTTCTCCTCAACCGATTACTTCGTCTAACTTCAAGCTGCCGCAGCAGCCATGCAGCCGTTTTCTAGGCGTCCCTTGTCGCCAAGCGACTTGCCATGTAAATTTTGCACAGCAGCTTTTCTTAGAATTCTAATATGCGCCCTCGGATGTGTCGCCTTAGATTTGTTTGTATTTTATGTGTGAATCCCAATAGATTCGATTTTTGAATCTCGTCTAATATTTTGGGTTGATCCATAAATAAGGTGTTTTTGCGCGTGGCGTCGAATCTGTGTGAAAATGACTCCGGGGTTTTCGCAAGCGCGCTATCGTTTCCCACCAAGAAAACCCCTAGACAGCCGGGTTTCCGAAGAAAATCCGAATTTTTGTTCATTTTCGCTTCAATACACCCACCTCTTCCCTGAATCAGGGTAAAGAAAGCGTTTTCACTATTCACAATCGATTCCCCTCAGAAAAAACCCCGGAGGAGTCATTCTCGTAAAGTTTCGACGCAACGCGTAAAAGCACCTTATGGATCAACCTAATGTATAGGTTCTGTTGAAATTGTACAGAGTGGAAGAAAATTATGTGGACATTTTTGTATTGAAGCATTTAGAAAAGTTTACACAATTTTCGAACACCCTTATTGTCTTTAGTAAAGACTTTATTGTTAGACTAAATTGAAGTGAAAATGATTAAATTAGGCGCTACAAATTCTTGAATGATTATAAAAATCGCCTACGCTTAATTAAAGCAATTTTTTAATTAGGCAAAATTTTCTCAATTCAGTCTAATTCCTTTTTAAAAAAAAGTAGTATTAACTAGTAAATGTCATAAGTATTAGATTTCCCGCACTCGAGATGTCCTCGGCTGATTAAAAACGCATAACAAATTATTCAACAAATTCGTCATAACTAGTAAATTTTTGTCAAAATGATGCATGTTTTTGTTATGAAAAAATAACATTTTAGCTTAGGAAACTGCATCGAGAAATTCGGGAAATGCCTAACTTTTTTTACATTTACTTATTTCTCTATGTCAAAAATGATCTCTGTGCCTTAAAAAAAGATGTCCATCCGAGTAAACGAAAGGTTAAAAAACGGATGGATATCATTAGAAAGATTAATGTGTTTCATGTTTAACATATCTTTGCTTTTATATTTTCAATAGTTTCTCTCTAGAGCTATTTATATTTTAGTGAACATATACGATTGCCGGTAAAATTGTTGTATGAACTTTTTTTGGCTCTTTTGACTCAAAAATCATAATTTTGATTTTCAAATTTATCATAAGACTAAAAATTTTTTGGCTTTTTGTTTAAAAATTGAAAAAAATTGAGCCAAATATACATTTTCCGCCAATTGAGTCAGATTGAATGATCTCTTAAATTTTCTATATGTTACAGTATTTTTCATATCCGTGCGCTTTCTTGTTTGTGCTCCAGAATGTTATTCTTTCTATAAATTTTTCGAAGCCCATATTTTATATGTTATGATATATGTTTGTTATATTTTTCAAATTTTAATATAAATGATTTATTTTTACTTGTTGTGCTTAATAACATTTAGATTCACAGAAACAAATATATAACCACCTCACCCTGAATTTAATAATTGCCGGAACGATGACGAACTTTATCCTTGACACTGTGAAAATTTTGAAACTAGGCTACTGATTCATTTTTTCGATTTGCTGAATTCGTCAGTTAGCCTTGAATTTTTGTTGATAAGACTAAAATTACTCTTTTTTATCGCATTTCAAAAAATTAATCTATCATGTCGCATGTGCACTAAAGGACATGAACGTAAGAAATTGATGCAGTGTTCATAATCTTCAAAAAAATTCAGAACATACATTCCGAAACCACACATTCGAATATCTGGAAGCTTGATGATTAAATAAAAAATGCCCTTGCATCATCGACACTATACAAAGCATGTGACTCTGACGTGTTTGACTTGAATGCGTGTGTGTGCATTAACTAATTAACTATATCAATTCTCTTGCAAAGGGCAAATTGCCAAATGCTGCTAAGAAAGGGAGAAGAAATAATGCTCCTATTTTAGCTGATTGTGTAAGAGTAAGTTTCCAGAGAAAGTATGTCAGCCATCTTCGCACGGAAATTCAATTTCCGTATGGACTCCAACCGAGAAAAGCATCAAAAAACGTTGGAGTAGTAGCCCAAAATAGAATTACGTCAATTGGAAAAACAAGTAGTATTAAAACTACGATTACATATTTTAGTCTTTTCTTGGTTGCATAATGAATGATTGACACTAGATAGTACCAAAACAAGCAGCGTCCCACATACAAACAACATCCGCCAACTCGCGGAAGGAAAATATGTAGAAAAATATGAAGGACTAGTTCATTTATCTAGTTATTCCAGAGAAAAACAAAATAGGAAAACAAGGAAAAAAATTCAGTGGGAGAGACAATCAGCCTATGAACATTTAGTTAATGACCATAGATTGAAGGATCAAAATAGTGCAATACATGACTCATTGCTTTTTCGTTCCTAGACAAGAAGAAAAACTCAGTTTTTCCACGCATTTAGAAAAATATGAAACCAATAGTTCGTTTCCGCCGCCAATGGGAAAAAGTCCGGAGCGATGGTCAAGTGGTCCAAGGCGTCGTCCATCCGATCTGACAAGTTAAGCAACGTTGGGCCCGTTGGGTCGAAACTGAGACAGGCGGCGCTTTGAACCACTTGAACATCACCCCGGACTTTTTTCCCATTGGTGGCGGAAACGGACTTTAAAACAATATATTGAACGCATACAAGAAGAGAAAGGTTGCTAATTTGTGCATGAGACAGTGCCGTAGCCAGAATTTTTTAATTTTTGCGACCCCAAAAACAAGGGGGACATTAGTTTTTTTCGATTTTTTTCCAAAAATTTTCGAAAAACATAAGGGTGCCCCCCTTAATCAGCGTCGCAGGCAAAATTTTTTTGAGAAATGCTTGTTTTTAAGCTGAAAATGCTCAGAAAATGAAAATTTGTGATGAAAAATAGCAGATTTTATTTTAAAAAATGGAATTTTAGTCAATTTTGGTGAAAAAGTTTCAACATTCGTAAGTTTATGCGAGGAATCGATTGCGCGCATCGAAAAATTCTGAAAAATTTTTCCGGGGGTCAAAAAATGGAAAAAATTGAGTCAAAACTAGGGGTTATAAGTTTTAACCCCAACAAAATCATTTTTACGGGTAATTTTATGCGAGGAATCGGTTGCAAACATTTTCAACGCGCGAAAGCACTCCTAAGCACTCGAAAATCGAATTTTTTGTCGTAAAATCAAAAACTTGATCAGAAAATAGTCAAAAATTTTATCAAAGTTCATCTCCATTATCGCTAAAATTCAAGATAAAATTCGATTTTCGAGTGTTTAGGTGTGGTTTTTGCGCGTTGAAAATGTTTGCAACCGTTTCCTCGCCAAAAATAACCTCTAAAAAGGATTTTGTTGGAGTTAAAACTTATAACCCCTAATTTTAACTTTAGTACAAAGAACAAATGTCAATAAATATGTGTGCGGAAACAAATGTCATGAAATAGGTGTCGTGTAGGAAATTTTTTAAATTAGGCAAAAGTTTTTCGGAACCCGGACCTCCTGGCTACCGTCCAAGAGCACTACCATTGTGCTACCGAGACCTACAACTGATGCCCATTAATTGATGAATACTTGACGGTGTATTTATAAGTGTCGTGTAACATGTTCGTGTAACAACGGTCCGTATGCCCATAAAAAACGGGGTAAACGACGCTTTTTCGGTTAAAATCCGAAAAAATTTTCGGTTCCAGACCCCTGTTATTTGCGGTCGCTATTGGAAACTAGTACCAATCCTACTTTAAAATTCTCAATTTTCTTCGATTTTCCCGAAAAATTATCTGACTTTTTACTAGTTAATTAACTTTTAAATTAAGAAATTAACGTTAGATAGCGACAAAAATCGACGACCACTCGAATATTTGATGAAGCCGAAGAAATCATTTATTCATCGAAAAAATTAGCCGAAAACGACGTGTATAAGCCATATTATTTTCTTGTAGTTTCATTCAGCTAGTTATGAGTATGTCAGAGTATTGTGCCTCATTATAACCAAAATCCGTCTGAAAATTTTAATGTTTTCAAATTTAACACCCCAGGCCCCATGTAATCTTTCGGGGTCCATTGGGTCCTGGACCCATGTTGGGTCCCAGACTCGTGTGTTCTTTTAGGGTCCTGGACCCATGTTGTTCCTTGTATTCCGAAGCCCATGTGTACTTTTGGGGTCCGTTGGGTCAGGGACTCAAATTGGGACCGTAGTCTCTGTGTCGCAGACCCAGTCCTTTAGGCTCCGTGATCCCATGAGTCCGTGACACCAATTCTTTACTATATTTATAAACCAGAATCATACGTCGTAATACCATATAAACGTTGGTTGATTGCTCTTTTCATATTTTCTACGTGTTGATCCCAAATTCAATTTCTGTTTCTAGAATACGAATATTAATTTTTCGAAAATCTAGTTCGCAGTTCTTGAAATAGACGCTTTGTACTAGAATCTATAAGAAAACATCTGTTATAAAAGCGTTGATATGAATAAATTAGCTTCCTGACCAAAAGTATACATAATTTTAGTCACTACAAGATCATGCAAAACTTGACTCTAGCAGATCTTTATAACCCTACAGTTATTTCTTTTTCCAAAATAATCATGGATCTATCGCTTTTACTCCAGATTTTCATGCTACCTTTTATTTCTTACGCGATCTTACGGACATCTGGGCAGGTGGGAATTTATCGTTGGTATATAATCAATGGAGCATTTTGGAATTCCGCTTTAGTTATCTGTTTTGGCATTATTTCACCTGCGCTTCTCGGAGTTTATCCCATACTAATGATAAATAGTTTTATGGAAATGCAGTTTACCATCGGAACATGGTACTTTATTGTCGAATTGTATTATTTTTGTCTGATAAACACGGCTGCCGGGCTGTCTATGTCTGTAGCTTATAGAATTGTGCATCTATTGAATCTGACAGAACTCTTTCCAGTTTTAAATGTAGTCGATAAACCGTTGTTTCTCATCGTATTAATTGGTGTAGTACAAGTGTTGGCAGTGGGAGCCGTTTATTTGATATTTGAAGTTAGAAGAACGAGTGCGTTGAGCCAAGAAAATTATGATAATATTTTAAATGAAGTACCCGTTTTGGAGGCTTTATTTCGGGATCACAAAATCTTGGGTAAGTCTTGACAGAAAGGAAAAGAATGGAGAAAAGTGTGAAAATTCGAAAATCTACAGAAAATCTAGAGAATCTAGAAAACCTATAAAATCGGCTCAAATTTTTCAAAAATTTCGATCTTAATAAAAACATCCAGTGTTTTTCTGACATTACGCATCAGAACAAGGAAAAATAGCTATGAATCGAGTAAAATTTCGTTTTATTCAATTCGATAGCTCTACCATACTGTAGCCGGATAAATATCATATCTGTGTTTATATGTTATTGTACATTTATTCTTCCGGCTTTAGGAAGAAAGACTGAGCTATTGAGAATAGGTTACGTGGGTGTCAGCTGTTATTTGGAACACTTTGATCAATAGTGTTATCTAGAAAACAAGATACAGGACTGAGAACGACAGGACAGCATACTAAACAAAGTATAAAATATTTTTTAAATTGAAATTTAGCATTTGGTGGAAAGGAAACCGATATAACGGTTTTTATCATCATCTTTTTCTCGTTTAGTATAATCTTCATAATATTAGCCGCCTTTCTAACAATCTTCCCAATAATCTTCTTAAAGCGAACTAAAAAAAATAGAAGCCCGAAAACGTATGAACTTCAAATTAAATTATACAGGGCCCTGTTAATGCAAGGATGGATTATCATGTTCCTAGCGATATTCCCAGCTTGTCTAGTCTTATTTACATATTGGAGAAGAATCCCTGGTTCGGCTATATGGGTTCAAATATCTTTGTCATTATCTAGTTTGCATGGACCCGTGGATTTGTTTGTTATCGGGTTGGAATTTGTTCGTTTTTAATTGATTTATCTTTTAGATACTTTATTCCATCGCATAGAAAGTTTTTCATTCAACTATTCCGTCGAATAACCTCTCGGTTAAAGAATTTATTGACTTGTAAAAATAACACAACGAGCCAGCCACTAGTCGCATGGACTAATCATACGGTTAGGAGTTTAAATAAAAATGCACAATCTAAAATTTAATAGAATAGTCCAAGTTACTATGAAGAAACAAGATTTATCAAACATTTTTTGTATTCTCAAAATTTTTACGAATAAATGATTTTTCCTAAATCTTCTATCTAAATGTTAGATCTATCACTTTTCATCCCGAGGAATGTAGCATCGTAATCCTCAGTGTCGATTTTCAAAACTAAAAATTTTTTAGCAGAAACGGTTGAACCGATGCTGAAAAATCAATTTTTTCATATTAGGTTGTAACATAAGTCTATACAATGATTGATTGTTTACGTTGTAAAGTTGTGTATAGTTAACAAAAACTTTTTTTTGTTATTTTGAGAGAGCAGCTCAGTAGGTTCTAAAATGATGTTAAAATATGTTTTTTTCTTCTATTTTCTTATAATTATTTCCCACTTTATTTTATCTAACACCGAACTTCCGCCCAACCAAATTAGACATGTAATTTTCTATGAATATTCTCGGGGTACCAGTGTAGCCAAAGCCACCCAAAACA
>JAQGCP010001248.1:0-12895 GCA_034699885.1 Acrobeloides thornei | reverse complement strand
GATGATGACTACGAAAAAGATCCAACTCCAACCACAGTAAAACCAATTTTGAACAGAGCTCTAAGCAATAACAATACCAAGCTACATTATGAAAAATCAGATGAAGAAGAAGTCATGTTTAGATGGGATAATGTTTCAAAGAAGCTTAAAAATTTACTGAAATCTCGTTCTTTTGGACCTTGTAAAAATAACTAAGTGTAAAATTTAATCAATTTTTTGATATTTAAAGTGATCTAGAATTGGTCAAGCCAGTTGTGTTTTTTAAACTTTTATTATTTTATTCACATAGTTGAGGTTTAGGCGAGGTTGCGGCACTGCGCAGGCGGTATCTTCTCGAGTTGATATTAAGCCCTTAGTTTGATAGCTTGTTAGGACGGTTAGACCTGAGTATTATCCAAGTATAAGGGCTCTAAAAAGATTGAGTTAGTGCGAAAATGAGGCGCGTTATAAAGAGGCAGAAGATGTATTCGAAGCCAATTCAGCGACCAACCATCTACATCGAAGGACGAAGTGAGCTATCGGGTCAGAAGACTATCTCAAACTAAAAAAAGGTTCTTTTTGGTGGTGGGGGGACTACCTTGCCGACCTGTGTAAATGATACTTCTCCCTAGTGTTGAATGTAAAAAAAAATTTATTTCAAAACATAAGAACAAGTGATAAAAAATATTTTAAAATTCATCTTTCATTTTTCTATGATTTTTATGCTTTTGTCTATTCGTGACATCTAACCCATAATTTTCTGTGAGTTCTTTCCAAAACGTTAACATATCCGACATAAGATCATTTTCCACCACAGGTTCGATGGTAACATTCACAAATTTAAACTTTTTCTTACTTATTCTAGGCCAAGTTAAGCCTGGAAGAGATGGATTCCTAAAAAGAGATTGTTATTTTTGGGATTACTGTATACAGGGTGTTTCTAAATAATGTACAATTATGAAAAAACGAGTGTTGTTTTTCATTTTTATTGGTTATTTTAATTGCTTTTCTAATATTTTTTTCCTATAAGTTAGGGGAAATTCTCTAGTTTGCGTCCTTTTTACCGTATTGAAAAAGACCTAAGATTCGCTGAGATATGACCATTTTTGAAGGAGTCAAAACGCTGTAGACAAAACTCGGTTTACGTTCACTAAATGGTCATAACTCCAATCTTTGTTTCAAACATCTAGTTATGTTACCCGTTTTTGACGAAATTTTCCACCACGTCTAACCATAATTTTTGTATTGTCCAGTCATTTTCATTAAATTCAAACTTATCCAGAGAGGAGAAGCCGAACAGATAAGGATATTCGGATAAGTGCCAAGCCCCTAAAAATATTTTAGAAAAACCGAATTTTGGGGGCAAAAATGTTGGGTTTGGCAACCAGAAAAAAGGTTGAAAAATTTTTGGGTTCTTGTATCTCCCTCCTCATGGGTAAATCCTATGGAATTTCATAGCGCAGTGGTGAGTGAAGCAGTGGCGCATCTGATGGCGCAGGTTCGAGTCTCATTTTGCGCAGTTCTTCAAAAAAGGTTAATCAATCTATACAAATGGGTCAAAATTTTTTTTATCTACCTCCATATCGAACATACCTTTAACCGGAGGGTCCCCTTTGAAAGTTTCTTTTATAGCGTCATAGTTGAAATACGCTGTCTGATAGAAATAAACTGGCCAGTCATGCTCTGCCCGCAATTTCGCTTCTTCGAGTTGAGGCATATTTATAGAGGTGTCAGAGATTAACTACAAAATAGAAATACAAACTACCGTCTCCCCTCTAATAAATACCCAGGGCGCCCCATTTTAATATAGCCCATTTTAATCCCAAAGTTAACAAAAGTGTGGGCCAGTTCGAAGTCAGCATCCCATCTGAACTGGTAAGTTACCTGGCTGTATTTCTGAAGCCAAAATTTGTAATCAGCATTTTGTGGGATGTCTTTTGCATAGAATTCTTCAACCATAGTCTGAACTTTTTTTGCTGTTGCCTCTGAACCAAAATATTCTTCGGGCGATATATAATTCTTGATAAACTCGAACAATCTGTTTCCATCGTATGTGAACTGTTCTTCACGCGGAATGATTTGCCCGCGAACTAATTGCCGTGGCCATACCGCTAAGATTTCAATATAACATATAAAAACTATCAAAATAGGGAATTTTGGGGTCAAAATCGCAATTTTTGAATCCCAACATGATTTGTCCAGTATATAGTTATGCGGGGATTGTTTTTCTTCACGAAATTAGGCTCTATAATGGCTCCTCTCCGGCGAAATTTAACTGTTATTGAACAAAGTTATCGGTCGATTATGCAAATTGTCATCAAAAAACCTAATTTTTTACCCACTAGATGAATTTTTTAAAGTTTGATTGTGCGGCGATTCGGATCTCTCGTCAAATTTTGGGCTTATATGACCTATTTCTGCACGAATAAATGCTTTTGTGGGCAATCCTGTAAACTTCAACAAAAATGAGCACATTTTTTAATTTTAATGGTCCTAAACTTACTTAATTTGGCACCTTCTTGCGAAGCAAATCCTGATAAAATAGCCTTTCGAGGTGCTTCTTTGATTAATTCTTCAAATGTTTTGGGGAGGAAATCATCGTCTATTCGTGGGGTATACAATATAGGACTTAATCCAGAACGAGTTGTACCCTAAACCACGACTTTCAAAAAAATGGAGCTATTGAAGATTAGAAAAGGTCAGTCAGGGGTCAAAATCGAAAATTTTCAATCTTTTCAAAAAACTTTTTTCACGCTGCCGGAAAGTGTTTTTTGGGTTTTTCAGATAATTTTAGCCCTAGGAGAGCGATTTTTTAAAAATTTTATAGAAAAAAATTAAAAATTTTCTAACCCTTGACTGACCTCCTGATCTCCAAAATTTTACACCCTTACAAGTTTTTCGTAGACTGATTGAAGCTCATCGATACTTATTTTTTTCATACACGATTTAATTTTATTCACATCTGAGTCAAAACAATTCAATTCCTTTACAACTTTTATACTTTCTTCAACTACATACTCGCTCGCCGCCCACTCGGCAAATGGAGAGCCGCTCATCTGGAAAACCTGTTGAAAGAGATCTAAAAAAGAATAGATTGCATTCGAATAATTGACTATATTTGTCAATTCGACCAGCGACGGTTCCTGGGGAGATGTGAGGCCCTGGACCCCCCCCCCGAAATCTCTCCTGGCACCGCTACTGATCTAGACCTCTTGAATGAGGCGAGAGTGACAAAGCCGAAACAGCAGCTCCTCCTGAACTAGCACCCCAGATTGTAATCTTGTTTGGATCACCACCAAAAGCTTGGATATTTTCTCGAACAAATTTCAGTGCGGCAGTCATATCCCAAAATCCAATATTCCCAGGGAGAGCTTTATCACCGTTAGATAGCCAGCCTAAAAATTACGACATTGTAAAACGTATACGATCGATCGAAATCCTAAGCCTATGTCTAGGCTTACGCCTAAAGGCCTATAAATTGATGGTTGTGCGACACTAGCGGCCAGTAACTTGAGGTCCAAAAAAGGGGTAAAACAAAGTTTTTTAAATAAAAAATACATTATTTTTGCCACAAGTTATGAGCCGCAAATGTTGCACAACCAAATTGATTGGATTCTTAAGTGCATTTGAATCACAAAAAACGGTAACCTATGCTATATTTACCTAAAGCTCCTAATCGATAATTGATTGTCACTACAATAATTCCTCTAGGCGCCCATCTTTCAGCAATTCCGTTATAGCCATACTGGCTGGTACTTCCTAGTTCATAACCACCAGAATGTATCCAGAACAAAACTGGGTTACCATTAGGAGACTAAATTGCATAATTATCTGGGATTTTTGAAAGAATAAGGCTTTTTTCAAAGAAAAATGGAAGGTTGAATCAAAGGCAGAGCTAGAAAAAGTACCTCACCCCTCCCCGAAATAAATTTTTTGGGAGGGGGATTAAACTCAAAAAATTTTTTCGCATATTTTTTAGCCAAATTTTTAAGGGAAAATAGCGTTTTTTGCCTGTAATTCTATAAATATAAAAATTCAAATACTTTTTCTTGTGGAGCAATAATATTTAAGTGTAGACAATCCTCGCTCTCCATCGTGGTAGAGCCCATGCGGATTAGTTGGATACAAGAAGGCCCAAAATTAGTGGCATTGTAGGTGTTCATCCATGGTTTTGGTGGCAAAGGTTTCTAAAAAAAGTTCGTTTCTTATACATTTTACTAATAAAGTTCAAAATTCCTACCTCAAATCTCAAATTGTCGACCGGTGCTGCAGCAAAAGGTACTCGCATAAAAATATTTGCTAACACATCTTTTTCCAATTTTAGACTAAAGCCTTGGATCTTTCCGTATTTTGTTTCCACGACAGGATCGGCTAGAGTAGTGAATATAATTGTAGCATAGATTATTAGTAAAAACATTTTCCTCAACTTCAATTCTATGACCAAGCGCACAAAAATCGAAAATTTTATAACATCCCTGTTTTCTCTTTTTATTTTTTGTCTTATTACTTTGTGCCTTTTTAGTTTGGAGTTCTTTCATGACCGATGATCTACATGCTATGAATGTTCTGATAAGATCAATGAAAGGAAGCCATAAAAGTGTGCTTAAATTTTCCTTGTTGTGTGCCTACTTTTCTTTGTTCACATTTTTCAAGACACATATTTTTCACGTGTGATCATCGTAAATTTTACGGCGCAAAATAGATATCGCAAGACAAAACTAATCAATACAAAAATTGTTTTGTCAAAGGAAGTTACGAAAAAATAACGGAGCTAGTAAAGATTGGGGGGAGGAACTGACAATCAAGGGTCAAAATCGAAATTTTTTATTTTAAAAAAGACTCTTCTAGAGATAATCTTGGAACCACTATACTTTAAGGTACGCAATTACGTGTTCAGAATTTGAAAAATAAATTTTTTTAAAAGAATAGTATAGATGCCGGTGAATGCTTAATTAGCATAAAAGATCATCTCTTTCAAAAATCATTTTCTCGACCAGAGATGAAGGTCTTGAGAATGTAACCACCCACCAACACCATGAAAGATCTGAGAAGCTGATAACTCATGAAGACTATAAGACGTAGGATCGTACCCCGTTCCTAACATTGAAGATTACATGGTTGAAGTGATTTTAGGCTATTTTTAAGCCAAAATTTCACAATTTTTGATCAAAAAAGTGTCAGGGGAACAAGACACATATTTTTCGATCGCGTTGCGATTAGTCGCTGCGACTGATCGCAGCGTCTCCAGCTACACTTCAATTTTAAGCGGGATTTAATCTGTCGTAAGAGCTGGATTAGTCGCAGCTCCAATCTATACTTTTTACTCGCGCAAATGAATCGCAAAGTTTGGGGGGACGAGAGACTGCGACTAGTCGCGAGTTGAACTTTTTTTTGGCAACGAGTTTGTCATTTCCAAAAGCTCGTCGGTTTAAAACACTGACGTTGCCAAAAGTACCGACCAAAATAAACTCAGAAGCACCCTTGAAATGTGTTACAATTAACGATGTGAAACAATTGACTGTTCGATGATCATTGAAGAGGTAAAGAACAGATCATTATTATGGGATGCATCAAATGAGAATCACAAAAACGCTACTAAAAATTGGATGGAGATCGCCGAGTTGTTGAGCAACGAGAAAAGGAGTGTCACGATAGTCGCAGTGACAAATCGCTGTGACTAATTTCTGATTAAACTGTAGCTGGAGAGTCGCTGTGACTAATCGCGGCGACTAAATTTACCTTAGTCACAGTGACTGCGATTGAAGTATAGATCCTCTCTCCGTTTTTAAGCATTTTTGTCTTAGAAGCGCTGATTTTTGTAAAAAAATTTTGTGTGCTCGCTGAGCTAAATTTGAGCAAAAAACGCAATTTCTAGACACAAATTTTGGGTTTGTCGACCAAAAAACGTTGCCAAATGTTGGGTCCTTGTACGCTTGTCGATTATTTTAAATTTTTTTACTTTTACTTTTTTGCACGTATTGTTCAGTCTATGTTCTTCTATCAAAAGAGACAAAATATTTTCAGGCACACGAGTGCTAAAATTTATAACGCGATTTTGCTTGAAGCACAAAATAAAGGCACAATTTTGTTAGGATACCTACTCCATATATATTTAAAAATGCATTGATTTTCATGATAAGCCATGTTTTTTCTTAATACTCACTAATTCAATATATCAAAGTTCGAGGCTACCCCAGATCAAGGGGAGAGGATTAGTTAAGAGTTAAAAATTGTTAATCTGTTCTTAAAAATTTTTTAAATCATTCTCTAGGGTTATCTGAAAAATCCAAAAAACATACTTCCGAAAAGTGAAAAAATTTCCTTAACCCTTTTTTGAACCGTTTTCGTTATCAAAAGTGGGCAGTTTGGATATCAAAACCACTCGAAAAAAGGCTAAGAAACTTTTTCGCCACGCGAGAGTGTTTTTTTTAAAATTTTTAGAAAAAATTGTAATTTTGGCACTATAACTTTTGTCACGGATTAGGTTTATCACGCTAACTTTTGTCACGCGAAATTTTTATCTCTTTTAGGTAATCTTTATTGAAATCTCAAATCTTTTCCCCTCCAAATGGCTATTACTCTCGAAGCACTCAAGCAGATCTTGAAGGAGCAGCATGACCAATCGCAAGCTGAAATTAAACAATTATATACGAAATTCGATGCAGAACTTGAAGAAGCAAAAAAGGAGAGGAGAAAACTTGAGGCGGAATTGAAGAAAAGCAATGACATGATCACGTCACTAATCGATCAATTTCATGGACAGCAACTACAAGTCAATGAATCTATCAAGAAGATATTAAATTTGCCAGTCGCCAGGCCTGTTGGGGTTGGCCAGAAAAGTCGGCCTCTAATTCCGATCTACGATATTCCAGCTGATTCAAAATATTCACCGGAAGAAATTGATACCCGTAAGAAACTTGCGTGCCTTTTCAGACTCGTGGATGATTATGAATGGTCTTCGACGATCTACAATCATATCACGGTATAGTTTTATTTTTAACTTTTTAGGCAGTAGTAGCAAGGATTTTTACAGTGGGATAGACCCCAAAATTGGTCGTCAAACCCAAAATTTTTGTGTAAAAATTGTGTTTTTTAATTTGGACTAAAACAAGAGATAAGCCTAAGAAACTCCCTTCGTAAGCCTATGCTTTAACACTGCTTTTTACTGCAATTTTATAAGGGAATACGATTTTTTACTACTAAAATCTTTTTTAGATGAAAATCCCAGGCACTGAATATATTCTCATAAACCCCTTTGGGCTAATGTATCACGAAATTACTGCAAGCTCACTCGTCAAGATCACGTTGAATGGAACAATAGTTGATCGTGGGAGCACGCAATTCGGGATCAACCGAGCTGGATATATTATCCATACTGCCATTCACGAGGCTCGTCCCGATATTCATTGCACCATTCATGTTCACCACTTTGCAGTTGCTGGCGTTTCGGCCATGAAATGTGGAATCCTGCCGATCAACCAGGAGGCCATGGTAGCCGGTCCGGTGGCTTATTTGGATTATAATGTTGTAAGTAATTTATGGGAAGGGGAAACCGAAAATTTCACATTTTAACCTCAAAATCGTGTTTTTCAGCTCCAAAAAGAGCTTTAAAAAAATTTTGGGCAAAAAATATTTTTATTGACATTAAGTGGAATTGAACTAGATTGTAGGGACAGTTTTTCATGGTTAAGTGGTAGTGCGCTAGAGCAAAATTTAAGATTATAAGCGATATGGGCGTTGTTTAGATGTTTTTGGGGTTGAAAAACACGATTCTGAGGTTAAAATTTTCATACCCCCTCCCCCGTACTTTAATATTTCAAACTTATTAGCCTACTTAATTTTCGATTTATGAAAAACCATTTTTAGGGTATTTTTGAACAAGAGTCAGATAAGGAAGAACTTATTCGAATCGTTCAAGAAGACAAGAAAAAGAAGGTTAGTAATAATAATAATAATTTTTTATTGGACAAATAACATCCAATATTTTAGGTCCTTATGCTTCACAATCATGGCGCTATCACATTAGGCGAAACGGCCGAAGAAGCATGGAGACTACTCTATGTCATTGTTAAAGCATGCGAGACCCAAGTATGACTATCATAAGTTCCTCTCTTAAAAACCGTTTTTCGAAATTTTTCAAAAAAAATTTTTAATATAGATTTTTCGCATGAAAATATCACAAATATCATCATTTTTGAGAAAAAATGCGGTTTTACAGCCCCTGTAT
Organism: Acrobeloides thornei; assembly: GCA_034699885.1. Lineage (NCBI taxonomy): Eukaryota > Metazoa > Nematoda > Chromadorea > Rhabditida > Cephalobidae > Acrobeloides > Acrobeloides thornei. The sequence goes on along the minus strand of JAQGCP010001248.1, from coordinate 4,689 downwards.
AAACCGTTAATTTCTAGGTCAAATCTATGGCAGCTAGTGAAAATGGACTTATAATTCCGGAAAAGCGTGCACTTGATTTAGCTTATGAGACTGGTTCACAAGGAGGTAAATAAATGCATTCCTGATTTAAAATAAGTTGGGATTTCAGCAAACAACATGGACAATAATGCTTCGGTGAAAGCATACAAATATGGTGAATTCGAATGGGAAGCATGGATGCGTGATCTAGATTCTCGAGTAAGAAAACCTTCGGAGTGGAGTGGTAAAAATCCGAAACGATTATCGAAAAAAATTTTTTTAGTGATTGAACAAAAATGCTAAGAAAGTTTTTTTGAGAATTATTACGGTTTATTATCCCCCTTTCCCTTTTAATAATCAACAAATTTATTTATTATTTTAGGGGTTTGTTACTGGACATATTTACAAAGCCCCTCGTTAGAGCAAAATGTAAACGCTTATTGGATAAATAATACATTTAATATTGTAAATAAAATTGGATAAATAATACATTTAATACAATATATAAAATTTTTACAAATATTAATAAAAATTTTTCTATTACATATGCCGAGTGGCGGATCCAGGTTTTCTGACGGAGGGAGCGCCACCCAAAAAAATTTTGCGACCTTTTTTTGTCGCTAGGCCCAAATTTTTGTCTAAAATAGCGTTTTTTGCTAAAAAATTTTACGAAAATTGACATTTTTGAACAAAAATTGCTTAAAATTTGACGATTTTTGGTAAAAAATGGTCATTTTTTTTAGTAAACATTGACATTTTTTGACAAAAAATGGTCATTTTTTCAAAATTTGAAAAATCAGCTTGGGGGGACTAAGAGGGTAAAAATTTTTTCGCTGATTGGCGCACGTGCCCCCGCCCTGACCCTCCTTTGGAGCCGCCACTGCATATTTCCTATAAAATAAGCCCCAGGCTTATTTTTTCAACTTTATATTACAGCCTTGAGGGCCGCGACATAATATAATAAACAAATAATAAAGAATACTTGAATCGTCATAACAATTATAACATAACACGACGCCTTTGTAGCTTATGGATATTACGCTGAAAAGTCATTTAAACCAGGTAACTAAAAATATAAATTTTCATGAATTACAATAGAGTCGAAACATTAAACTTCTTAATAATCCTAATAAACATGCTCAGTTGTAGAGATACAATTTGAGGTGGTAATTTGAGGATTTCACGTCACTTGACCGAAAACGTCACTTGACCGAACGCGTCACTTCACCGAAATGTCAGTTGATCGAAACGTCACTTGACCGAAACGTCACATGACCGAAAGTCACTTGATCGAAAGCGTCACTTGATCGAAAAATCATCTGACCGAAAATTTCTGATGGTTGTTCTAAAAATCACTTGCTCGAAAAAACACGTGAAAGAGTGAGAAATGTCTATATCAACATTTTTTATTCTCAACAATCAAAATTACAAAATCAAACTGTGGCTCTGATTTTTCCTTGTAATTTTTTTGACTTTTTTCTGTAACTTTCAAAACTTGTAACTTTTTGAGGTTTTATTGTAAGACTTAAGCCTAAGTCTAAAGCCTAAGACCTAGGCCTAAAGCCTAAGTCTAAAGCCTAAGGCCTACGCTTAAGCCTAAGGCCTATGCCTTTGGTATAAAAAAATGTTTAAAAAAGTTACAAAAAACATCAAAAAAGTTACAAGAAAAATATAAATCCGTATGCTGTCATTCTTATTTCCAAAATTTTTTCGGTCAAGTGACTTTTCGGTCATGTGACGTTTCGGTCAAATGACGTTTCGATCAACTGACGTTTCGGTCAAATGACGCGTTTGGTCAAGTGACGTTTTCGGTCAAGTGACGGCACACGAATTTGAGATATAGTTTGGAGACTCATGCTAAGAAAAATTCGCATCGAATATTTTTAATGCCAGGTGGTATAATAATTCTTCTAGGATTCGATCGAGTACTATAAAAATCACAGAGTACCGGTCAAGAAGTTTCAATAGAAACGTTGTTGGTCATAAGTTTATGAAAGTGTATTAAATCCGATCTATGATTTTCATGTGACTCCATATTTAGAATAACAAGACGTTCGTCATAACTTAGAGAGTTGGGTATACAAATTTGAAGCATCGCATAAATACATATCGAGTAAACCGCTTTTGAACCTTTTCGATTACAAGGTTGTTTTGTTAAAGAATCCAGCTCCGTCAAATATTTGATTAATTTTAATATCAAGATCTTTATCACGAGAAATAATTAGATAACAACATGCACACTTCTTAAATTATTTGCCAGCACATATAGTTTGATAACTTTCTTATTTTTCTTTTAATTCTATGCTCGTGTATGTGTTTCATGAATTTTATCACAATTTTTTAAAATTAAAAAAAATTTTCGACCCTGGACTAGTTTTTAAAATAAAAAAGTTTGGTAAAACTAATCGACGGTATTTTTTGGAAATCCATTTTGCTAAAATTAAAAAATCCAGAGCAGGGGTGTGTCTCGGTCTCGAATTTCGAGACTCTCGATCGTTTTCAGTGGTCTCGAACTTGGCCTCTAAAAAAGTTCAGTCTCAGTCTCGATTTTTAAAAAAGTTCGAGACTTTTGAGACCAAAAATATATCAAAATTTTTGCCGAAATTGACGGAAAATATTAAAATTTTGACGAAAAATTACAAAATTTTTAGTAAAAAAATAATTGTGGACCTATATGTAGGGATCAGGAGTGTAGCGGTTCGAGATCGAGATCAACAAAAACGATAGAGACTCGAAATTTGAGACCGAGATCTTGATCAGGTTTATAGCCTATATAATTTTAAAAAATTTACTATCAACCTGATCGAGATCCCGGTCCCAAATTTCGAGAGTCTCTATCGTTTTTGTTGATCTCGGTCTCGAACCGCTACACCCCTGATCCAGAGAGTGCAAAAAACATTTTTAGCGTCTCGTATGTCTCCTGAGCATCATACATATATGGTGAGTACACTTTGCTTAATTTGCGGCGAAAAAATTGAAAGACTACATATGAAGGTATGATTTTTGGAATTGTATATCGGTAACCACCAAGATGTTTAACACAGCTCACGAAAATCAAAAAAGTGGTTCTGTGTTAAGCCAACTTAAATTTTTTGGCAAATCAACTCAGCTTGTTGAGGAAAGTGGAATAAGACGAGTACCATACAGAGGTCAAAGGCTACAAAAATTTTTATTAAAAAGTAAAAATCAGTTTGTTGTGCCGGAGATTGATCTCTGGTCGTACGACACAAAGATGCACTGTCGCGATGCGACGGAAGTATAAATGACGCCTGAGTCTAGTGCGCTAACCACTCGACCATGTCGGCGGGCTAGCGCACTAGACCTTGAAATCCCTATGATATGGTACTCGTTTTTCCTTTCGACGAGCCGAGTTGATTTGTGTCAAAATTTAAGTTGTTTTACCACCACTTTTTTGAAATTGTTGATTATTTTTTAGCAGTAATGACAATCTAAAAGTTTAGGTAGTTGCATGTCGCGCATGTGCCGTATTTTTCCGTCGTTCTCTTCGGACGAATGGTCGTCGCTACAAGTGTCGAGTCGGTTACCAATCTTGTAATCTCAAGATTAAAGGGCAACCCCTTTGCAAGTATTGTCGTTTTGAAAAATGTAAAGAACTGGGAATGAAACTTATACGAAGTAATTTTTAATTTTTATTCCTAATAGTCATTTTAAAAACTTTTTTTGAAAAATTTTGACCTTTGACTAATCCTTGATATAGAGTAGCTCCAAAAGTCGAATTCGTTTTTAGGCAAGAAGGCAAAGCCACCAGCTCCGAAGACGAACGTGGAATTACCTTCAATAGTATCCTTACCCTTACCACAATGTATTGAGAGTATTACAGAAGATGCAAAAACTCCGAGGCCTTTTTCTCCAGTTTCCATCGCATCAAACTTTTCAACGATGAGTGAAAAACGACAATTCAATATGAAACCGACCGAGTTTCAAATAAAGGAGATCTTGGCTCAGGTATTTAAAAGCCAAAATGGCAATCCTGTAACCGACTTAGAATTTTTTAGCCTGCTAGTTGCATAAATCTAGCACCAGGTCTTCGTTTAACCTTCCTACAACAACTTTGCGTTGGTTTCCCTGAATTTTACGAAGCTATTGGAGCGAATAGACTCGCCAACGAAACGAATGTGACCATAGCCAAGGAATTCGATCGAGTTCAACATCTCAAATTTCAAACAAAGTTTTTAATGGCCTTGGCTAAGCTTCTCATGAAATGCGATAATTTCAACGAACTTCATTTCAATGATAAAGTAACTTTTACTACAGGGTGCGGCAGAATAAACCGGTCACTTGAGAATGTTCATTTTATCTATTATTTTGTTTATTCTTACATGCGATTCCATTAATTTTAAGTTTATTCATTCGATCATATCCCTATTTTTAGCTAAAAATGAAGGAATTAAGAGTCGCGATCATTAGAATGTGCCAATTATATGTGTGATCATGAACATTCTCATGTGATCGGTTTATTCTGCCACACACTGCATACCCCCCTCCCCCCAGGGATGTATCGAGTTTGGCTACATATCTAAAAAATACACATTCAATTCATAAAGTTAATAGCTCATTTGGAAGCTTGGGAATAGTAGATTTAAATGAACTTTAGTTGACTTAATTCCGATTTAAAATTGTAAAGTTATAGCCTCAAACTCGATCGAAACT